>JAIUZE010075146.1:9893-40051 GCA_022085475.1 Heliosperma pusillum | reverse complement strand
TGAGGGGGAGCATAAGGCCTATGAACCACATTAGAAGTAGCTCGGGGCGAGAAAGAAGCCCTTGCATTTGCATTTGGGGGAGGGTTGAATCTCCGCTTGTTGGCATAGGCATTGGAAGATGAGGGAGTAAACGACCTTTTCCCATAGAAGTTTGCCCTAGGTGCGAAGGAAGGAGGGGGACTCTTCATCATTGCTTCATCCTTGATGGCCTTCATGGAGTTCTCGGCCCGAAGGGCATCATCATACAACACTCCAAAAGAGGTGGAATTCCTCCTTACTTTGCTTTGGAGCAAAGCACTAAGCTTATTACGATAGTAAAAAGCTCGGTCTTCGTCATCCTTGATGAGCCTTGGCGCAAAGTGATCAAGCTGGTTGAATTGAGTGCTGAAGTCTTGAGCCGTCATGTCAACTTGCTTGAAATCAATGAATTCCTTGAGCCTTTGTTGCTTGAGTTCCTTGGGATAAAATCGGCCTTCAACAAGGGCCATGAAACATTCCCAGTAGCAGTGGGATTAGTATTCGCCCACCAATTGTCGGCTTCCCTCACAAGAAAGTTCTTAGCAATCCTCACCTTGTCCTCTTCACGGACTTGGTACAAGTCGAATTGCTTTTCCATCTCCCGAAACCACTCCGAGAGCTCGATAGGGTCCGGTTCTCCACCATACGGCGTGATCTTGCTCCTAGCAATTTGGCTAGCCACCCAAGCATAGCCTCCTTGGTGATTGTCTTCTCTATGAGGAGGGGCTTGGTCGGCATGAGCATTTGCCGCATCTTGTTGATTGCGTAGGACTTGAGTAAGAGCCTCTAGAATGACATTCTCTACTAGTTGAGGTCTAACCATCTTCATAAGAGACAAAAACAAAACAAGTTAATCCTAACACTTAGTATAAACAAAGACACTACCAAGTAAAGTCCTTAATTTCTACCCATCTCTCATTTATTATTTCAAGGTCAAGTAATTTAAGTTTAGGGTTCACGTGTGTGCGTCGGGAGCGTCATAGGCTATGATACCAACAATGACAACCCTCGCGATAGCAGAAATAAAACATAACAAGCATGCAATTTATATAGCGGAAATTACGATATTTTTGAAACTTTTTACATGCTAAAAGAAAAGTACGAGGAATGTCAAATAATTACAAACTTAAAGTATAATATGCTACAAAGAGACATAGTCTCTCAAAACGTTATCAAATATCAAAGTTGTTAGCAAACTAGCTAAGAAACGTCTAGGGGTGAATCGTCGAGCCCAACGCCCGCTAGCTCACACCCGAACCCAAAAAAAATAAGCAAAATCCATCGAAGCAACATGTTCATCCATAAAAACATGAACGCCACAGTCAGTGGGGAGTAACTCTGGGTTCTCCCGGCCATATCACAAATAACATACTTAAACGGTAATAGACAAGTAGAAGCATATATATATATATACATGTGAATTACGAGAAGGGTAAATAGGCACTTCAATATATAAAGATATAGGTGCATGAAGTACAAAACGGTAGGCATCATATTAAAGATAGACTCGGGGAAGACACCCTTAGGCAACTATATACTCAATAGGGCTTGCATCTCACCGTTAGCGGCATATATTTGATAAGATAGAAACTCGACATATAAACCACGCCAAGTGATCCAACGGTCACAAATAATCAACATATAACCATCCATCCAAACATACGAATACGATGACAACATGACATATCTCACGGTTAATGACACGCACTACCACCATGTACATAGCAAGTATGATCAATTCGAATCCACGGGATAAACATTTCCATGAACGCATACACGATTAACATTTCGTATATGTAGACTCAATTCTTCCTGGTAGGACGACGATCATAATAATCCGATCCTAGTCTAAACCTGGCCAGACTCTCGGAAAAAACATGTTCCGATTCGACATGCGATAAACATTTCGCATCCAAGACTCGGTCAAACACAGTAGCCGAGTACCCCAAATTCGGTCAACCATCACGAAAAAGAGTCGGAAAGAGCACAAGCATCATAAACAAGCGGTACGCTACATGTAATGACACCACCTCGCAAGTAAAAAACATTTGACGGCCGGGTCGATCAACGCAAAGCGTTCGCCTCCCAACAACGTCGTCATATCCCTACTAAAACATGCATAGAAGCATTAAGGATACATCTCCTTGTTCCGACATTGCAGTCTAACGAGCGAGGAGGTATAGCCGGCGAATGAGAGTTCATAGCACTTAACAATTAGTGCTCAAATCATAACATATGTAAAACCGACTCAAAGGGGGATATATCAAAAACCGTCACAAAGCATGTGATATAAGCGAATGGAATATCATATATTCTAAATATGAATATTAAATGTTATTACGTAAATTTATTTGATAAACGAAACATACAAACTATTATAAGTGAACGTATAAGAAAGAAATGAAAGAAGAATTACAGCGGGGTGCCAGCCGGTCGAGGTACCGACCGCCGGCTACCCGGCTGGCACTTCAGCAACAAACGAGAAACATTGAAAATACAGCGGGATCTCAGCCGGTCAGGGGGACCGGCAGCCGGTCACCTGGCTAGGAATGACACAACACCAAAAACCAACGAAATAACAAAGTCGCTTCTGCCGCGTTCTGTGACACCCTCAAATTTGCGGAAAGAAAAAAAATAATTTAACTAAATAAAATATGAGAATACATAACGAAGGTGTCATAAATAAAAAGGTTCATTACAAAACGGAATAAAATTTTACATAAGAATTATACAAGACGGGAGACATATCTCCCGTATAATACGGAAATAAAAGAGTGTATAATAATATACAATCTAAGAACCGAATATAGGTCCAAGGTAAATACTTCGCTCGCTAGCTCGTCAATGTACCCAATGTATGCATCACAAACCTCCCAACCGCATTAAATATAAACACGGAAGCCACAGTCAGTGGGGAGTAACTCCGAGTTCTCCCAGCCACGAAATTTCGAGTTTAATAAAACATGAATAACATAAAAGCAATGTATATGAAAAATACAAAACCTTAACATAATAGATAGATTTCATGTTAATGAAACAATTAACTAACATATAACCTATCATATGAAAGCTATCATGTGAAACCGATAATAAAATATAACAAGAGGTAGGGAAGCTGGTATGCTAGCTCAGAGGTTACCCTGTAACATGGCCATGATACACTCAAAACCTAATCAACACGTAATCATGTGAATCAGTTAACAATCGGTAATCCAAACTCTATCAATCTTAGCCGGCTTGCATCTCACCTTCTAAAACTCATAGAATCATACAACATGAAAGACCAATCCGTCTAGAAACAGGCATAAGTTCTTAGCACCGTCAATAGTCGACTTCTGTAACTCGAGTCTATACCACAAGGTAGGAAAACATCCTAGCCCTAGACTGCTCAGACCTAGCGACAACAGCTAACCCATTCCCTGTCTCATTACATAACCGTACATGAGAAACTCTACTAGGCGACCCCCTAAGCAGAGATGGCTAGTACTTAAGCTGGCTCCCTTCCAAAGCGGAACTCTTAGGATGCCATGCCCCCGGCTTGGTATCAAAAGGCCCAAGCCAGTGACACAAAAGCTATCAAGCAGTGAACATATACTCGTTAAAGTTGGGAAGGCCTATCAATGTCATGGTCCAAGATACTCATTTAGAATTAGAATGGTCAAGACGCCATAGACTCATAATTCTCTATGGGTACTTAGTCAACACGACACCAACCATATAATTAAACAGTCACGGGAAAAACATCCTATCATGTGACTAATTGCATATAAATCATATTCAAATATCATATTGCCTCATATCTACTAAGGCTCATTCATTCATTCATTAAATAAAACCTTACCTGAAGACAAATCCCCGACCCGAGTCCCGCGACGGGTCATCAGTCAAAACGGGGCTGACTAGATCTTAGTTTGACCAAACCCGTTTGGTCAAACCGGCTAGAAACAGAGTCTTTACCATATAGACTTGAACATAAAATTCATCATATTCATCTCAGTTTCGGGTAATGTTTATTCCAACTTCCTAACATGTGAATTATTAAAATCATACGAAAACCCGCTTGACTTAAAGGATATCAAATTAAACTACAATCTCGTATTATAATTTCTAACATGTGAGAAATAATAATATTACGAAAACCTTTTAAATAAATAATTTACTTATTAAAATTTCCCACTTGCTAAAATATTACAAAACACGATAAAATAACAATAACTCAAAAACCGTCACAAGTCCAAAGGACTCACGGGTCATGGCTGGACCGGCCTGGACTGGGCCGAATTGAACCGGGCCTGGTTTGGCCCACGGACTGGTTTGGCCAGTTTTTGGTCAACATATATAAAACCGTTTCTTAATATTTTCCCGCATGCTTAACATATTTAAAACCCGTCGAAACAACAACAAAACAATCAAGTATCGACACAAACCCAAAGGACCAACCACGGACCAATCCAGACCGGCCTGGACCGGGCCTGAACCGGCCTGGTTTGGGCTGGTTTTCAGGCCACTATACACGGCCTCCACAAATCAACAACCCCAAATTATTTCCAACATGATTTTAATTAACAACATCCATTTTAACAACCAATTCAACCATCATTCATATAAAAATCATGATTATGAATAAATCATTCAAATATGTCAAAAACACTAAACATGTTTAAAACTCATACAACATAATAAAAATAACAACTTATCATGTTACTAGTTAAAAACCGTAAATAACAATAATATAAACAAAAACAAAAGTATGTAACATTAATTCGTCGAGAAACTCGGAATCGTTACCTTAGCTAGCACAAAATCAATTAGCACCAAAATAAGAAGTAAAAACCCGTCTACTAATTTTCTTCTAAAATATACGAGTCACCAAACTCGTCTTCAAAATCTTCTCCTATAAGAAATGACAAAAATAACATTATTAGAATTAAAACTTGATTTCAACAATTAAAGTGTCGAAAACGATTTTGTCGGAATTGAAAATAAAACGTACTTGGAGATGAAGAGCGGAGAGGAGACTCTAGAAATATAAGTTAGGACGGATTTGAACAAGTAACGAATGTTTTGTGACGATTTTGCTCAAGAACGATGAAGAACGCTCAAGAACACCAAGAACGATTTTTATGATTATATTAAAGAAAGTATTAATTAGATATTAAGTTGATTTAGTGTAAAATGAAAAGATAAGTAGTGAATAAGAGTGGAGTGGGTGCCGTGTAAATATAGGGGATTACGGGAGTCGGGTTTTGAAATTGTTGTTACGGGATTGACTCGGGTTTTATAATTATATTATGGTAATTGTTTAGATATTATTACTTATTAAGTTAATTTAATCAAATATCTAGATATTATTTAGATATTATGTTATTGTAATCAAAAGAAAGAAAATATCTAATCCTAAGAGGAGGTGGAATAGGCGTGTGAAATGGGTAGAAGTCGGGTATGTTTTTAAGCGATTAATTTTAAGTTAACAGATCGATAAAGTTACAAATATCTTAGATATTATTATTAGTTTAATCAAAAGATCAAAAGATCTAATATGAGTGGAAAAAGGTGACATGGGGCGTGTGACTCATGCAAGAGTCGGGTTTCAGGTTTGTTTCGGGACTTAAGTTGACTCGGGAATAGTTAAATGACGTTCGGGGTTAAACCGTAAAACCTACTCTTTAATTCCGAATAAATTCAAAATAATTATATTAAATTATCATAAATTCAAATAAATCTTAATAAATTAAAAATAAATTAAATTTATTACTTTTCAAATATAATTTCGGTCTTTCAAATTACGGGGTGAGTCGGAAAAGTCAACGAAAGTCAAAGTCGACTTAAGAGTCAAGAAAAGTCAAAGACGACTCAAAAGTCAAGAAAAGTCAAAGACGACTTAAAAGTCAAGAAAAGTCAAAGACGACTTAAAAGTCAAGAAGAGTCAAAGACGACTTAAAAGTTAAGAAAAGTCAAAGACGACTTAAAAGTTAAGAAAAGTCAAAGACGACTTAAAAGTCAAGAAAAGTCAAAGACGACTTAAAACGGGATTCTCAAGGAATCTTGCGGAAATTCCAAATACGAACTCGGAAATTCCAAATATGACTCGAAACAATAAATTCTAAATTAAAACTTAAATTTGCTGAAAAGTATCCGTAAAATATTTTTACTAGAAAAATTGGGTACAATTCGGGTTGTTACAATCACCCCTCCTTTTAAAAAGTTTCGTCCTCGAAACTTGAGAGTAGCAAACAAAGATATCAAGGACAAGAATCGATTTTTAAGAATTAACAAGAAAATTTTACCAGGGTAAAACATTTATGAAACGATGTTCTTCTCGAAAATGGTTTAAGTAAATTTTTCATAAGTGAGAAACTTTATTTACGAATCACAAGAGTGCCCGTCATGATCGAGAACTCTAGCTATCAAAAATTAAATCAAGGCCAAAATAGTGAAATCGAAAATCAAAACAGGTGTTAGTAAGTGCCGGACTAGTCACCAGACGTCTCCAATAACAAGTCCAAACAGCCAACCAAACACAAAATCTAAATATAAAAGGGAAAGAAATCTATTTTCTCCAAAAGAGGGTACAATAACCATCTTTAAACTATTTTAAAAAGTTAAATTAGGATTACGATATGGAGATTTGAAAGTTTTCTCAAGGATAGAATCAAAATAAGTAGACAATACCCGAACGTAGAGCGACTCGAAAATCGAAATCACAAATCGAGATACTAAGAGATACGTCCACACGAATAAAATGGACTAAAAAGGGGAAGGATTGAAAGGTAGCGGATTGATTAAGGATCAATTTGAGGGAAAAGAGAGGAATGAACCACAATACTATCTTCCATCTATGACAATTCAAATGTCGATCGTAACTCGACAACACTAACTGTACAAGTAAACTAGTCCTTAAAAGAGAGCAATTATCCTCTATAATTTCAATCCTCAAATTCCTACCAAAATATTTCATAAACATGACACTTCGAGTAACAACTCCCAATTATTCAAATTCAATTAGAATCTTCTAAGGTCCATCGAAACTCTTATTGGAAACCACCATCAAAATATTTATAATCAGGGAAACAAGACCGCTAACAACCATAAGGTAAAAGAGGCTTACTAAGAAATCCTTTGATCCAATTTATTCCAAAATTCATTATCCTAAGGTATTTCCTTCATAGATTACATCATCGAACCTCGCTTATATCTAAAATCCTTAAGTAATATGGTTCAACTTACAACGAAACCTTACTACTTCAAACGAGTCCCCGATACCATAAGGTAAGATCATCTATTTAAATCCAAGAACTATAGTCAAAAGCTTTTCCACCAAGCCTATACTCACAAACACACAAAAGGAAACCACAAGACGTCACTTAACCTCAAAAGTATTTCGCACCTCTAGATATCATTCAAAACTTCTTATTTACACCAAATAGACATATCATAAGCATGGTCTTCAAACCCATACTAAACTTCTAAGTCCAAAAGATTAAATTACTAATGAGTTAAGAAGTCATAGCCAACTCATTCGACCTTATACCATCGAATATCATGAACTATTTATACACAAGTCACGACAAGCATCAAGCATTAAAATCATTAAACATACCTTACCACACCTTCCTCAAGGATACCAACTCTCACCATCATAGGGTGAAATTAGATCTATACCATTTTCCTCAAATCACAAGTTCATTCTAACAAACACTAATATTCCACAAGATTCAAAGTTCTTCCGACTAAGCATAATATACCACAAACCGATGGTTATGACATCCATAAAAATGTTACAAGAGGGAGGTAAGGATACTAATGGTAAGATGGAGGAACTATCTAGAGTAATTTCCAAGAGGCAAATAGGTTGGAAGAGAATGAAGCACCTAGATAGAAGGAAGAGAGCATAATACAATAAGGATGAGAGAATTCATAGATGAAGAAGAAATTCACTTCAATTAGGCTTGTAAATCTTCAAATCTTCGGTAGAGGATACTCCTTCTAGGTAACACATATTCCACCATAAGGCGTAATATTGCTCCTAGCAATTTGGCTAGCCACTCAAGCATAGCCTCCTTGGCAAATGTCTTCTCTATGAGGAGGGACCTGGTTGGCACTAACAACGATCTCTTCTACACGAGGTCCAACCATCTTCATAAGAAGCAAAACAAATTAAGTTACTCCTAACAATTAGCATAAACAAATAGACTACAACATAAATCCTAATCTACCCATCCTACCATTCTATCTCACAAGTTCATTATTTTATTAAGGTCAAGTTATTTTATACAAGGGTACACAAACGTGCGTCGGGAGCAAAAAATGCTCTGATACCAACTGTGACACCCTCAAATTTGCGGAAAGAAAAAAAATGATTTAAATAAATAAAAGATGAGAATACGTTTCTAATAGGTTCACTTTAGTGAAAATCGGTAAATTTTTAAAACCGGAACCTACTATTAAATATATTCATCATAACAAAGGTGTCTTAAAGAAAACGGTTCATAACCAAAAAGAAAATAATATTATACATAAAAATTATCCAAAACGGGAGACATATCTCCCGTATAAATACAAAATAAAAGAGTGTATAATAATATGCAATCCTAAAGAACCGAATATAGGTCCAGGGTAAATACTTCGCTCGCTAGCTCGTCAATGTACCCAAGTATGCATCACAAACCTGCCAACCGCATTAAATATAAACACGGAAGCCACAGTCAGTGGGGAGTAACTCCGAGTTCTCCCAGCCACGAAATGTCAAGTTTAATAAAAACATGAATAACATAAAAGCAATGTATATGGACAATACAAAACTTTAACATATATGATATGCTTTTCATGTTATGAACCAGATAACTAACAAATAACCTAGCATGTGAAAGCTATCATGTGAAACCGATAATAAACTATAACTCGAGGTAGGGAAGCTGGTATGCTAGCTCAGAGGTTCCTCTCAGAAACATGGCCATGATACCCTCAAACCCTAATCAACACGTAATCATGTGAATCAGTTAACAACCGGTAATCCAAACTCTATCAACCTTAGACGGCTTGCATCTCACCTTCTAAGATTCATAGAATCATCAAACATGAAAGACCAATACGTCTAGAAACAGGCATAAGTTCTTAGGACAGTCAATAGAAGACTTCTGTAACTCGAGTCTATACCACGAGGTAGGATATACTTAAATATTTAGGCTCAGCGGTCACGCTAATGACATGGAAAAAATACCAAGCACACATCTGGGCTCAGCGGTTACACTAATAACATGGCCCAGATCCAAAGCACATATCTTAGCTCAGAGGTTACCCTAATAACATGGCCAAGATACAACTCTACCCTAATCCTGGACTGCGCAGACCCAGAGAAGTGCAGAAAAACATCGCACCCAAGACTCATCACATGAGTACCCCTAAGGAGATCTACCAAAGGGTTGGCTAGTACTTAAGCTGGCTCCATTTCCCAAAGTGGAAACAATGGCAGCCATGCCCCGACTTGGATATAAACCCACCAAGCCGGGGACACAAAAGCTATCAAGCTTTAAACTCCATATGCTCGTTAAAGATAGTAAGGCATATCAATGTCATGGTCCAAGATACTCATTTAGAATTAGAATGGTCAAGACGCCATATACTCATAATTCTCTATGGGTACTTAGTCAACACGACATATATCATACAATCAAACAGTCACGGGAAAAACTTCCTATAATGTGACTAATTGCATATAAATCATATTCAAATATCATATCGCCTCATATCTACTAAGGCTCATTCATTCATTCATTAAATAAAACCTTACTTGAAGACAAATCCCCGACCCGAGTCCCGCGACGGGTCATCAGTCAAAACGGGGCTGACTAGATCTTAGTTTGACCAAACCCGTTTGATCAAACCGGCTAGAAACAGAGTCTTTCCACATAGACTTGATCATAAAAATCAACATATTCATTACATGTTATTTTATTAAAACTTCTAACATGTGAATTATTATATCATACCAAAACCCGCTTGACTTAAAGGATATCAAATTAAACTACGGTCTCGTATTATAATTTCTAACATGTGAGAAATAATAATTTTATAAAAACCTTTTTAATTAAATATTTTACTTATTAATATTTCCCACTTGCTAAATATTACAAACCACGATAAAATGGCAATAACTCAAAAACCGTCACAAGTCCAAAGAGGGACCCACGGGCTGATTTTGGGCCGAGACCAAACCGGACCTGGACTTGGCCCACGGGCCTGGTTTGGGCTGTTTTGATAAAAATTCTAAAACCGTTTCTTAATATTTTCCCGCATGCTTAACATATTTAAAACCCGTCAAAACAACAACAAAACAATCAAACATCGACACAAACCCAAAGACCAAATCCCGGACCAACCCAGACCGGGCTGGACCGGCCTGAACCGGCCTGAACCGGCCTGGTTTGGGCTGGTTTTTCAGCCTCCTTACACGGTTTTCCCCAACAACAAACACCAAATTATTTTCAACATATTTTAATTATCAAACAACCATTTTAACAACTAATTTAACCATCATCCATACAAAAATCATGGTTATAAATAAATCATCAAAATATGTCAAGAACACTAACATATTAAAAATTCCATACAACACCAAAAATCATACTACTTATCATGTTACTACTAAAAATCCATAAATCATAATAACATGAATAAAAACAAAAGATGAACCAAAAACAAAAGAAACAAAGACTATGTAACATTAATTCGTCGAGTAACTCGGAATCGTTACCTTAGCTAGCACAAAATCAAGTAGCACCAAAATATAAGAACTAAGAAATAAGAAACCCGTCTTCTAGTCTTCTCCTAAGATATACGAGTCACCAAACTCGTCTTCAAAATCTTCCCCTATAAGAAATGACAAGAATAACTTTATTAGAATTAAAACTTGATTTTCCATAATTAAAGTGTTGAAAACGATTTTGTCGGAATTGAAAATAAACCGTACTTGAAGATGGAGAGCGAAGAGGAGATTCTAGAAATATAAGTTAGGACGGATTTAATTAAGAAATGAAGGTTTTATGATGATTTTGCTCAAGAACGACGAAGAACAAATGAAGAACGACGAAGAACGAATGAAGAACGATGAAGAACGATTAATTAGATCTTAATTTGATTGATTGTTAAATGAAAAGTGTTAGTGGGTAATGATGTAGTGTAAGCCGTGTACATATAGAAGAAATAATGAGTCGGGTTTTGAAATTGTTGTTACGGACTTGACTCGGGTTTAATAATTATATTACGGTAATTAATTAAATATTAATTTAATTAAATCAAACATATAGATATTATGTTATTGTAATCAAAAGAAAGGAAAATATCTAGCTTTAAGAGAGGAAGGAGAGCCGTGTGGTTCATCAAAGAAACCGGGTCTGATTTATCGATTTGCGTAACTTAAACTGACGGATCGATAAAGTTGTAAATATCTTAGATATTATTATTAGTTTAATCATATTAATCAAAAGATCTTAAGGTGAGTGGAAAAAGATGACATAGGCGCGTGACTCATGCCAAAGTCGAGTTTCGGGTTTGTTTTCGGGATTTACGATGACTCGGGAATAGTTAAATGATGCTCGGGTTTAAACCGTAAAACCTTATTATAAATTCCGAATAAATTCAAAATAATTTTATTAAATTATCATAAATTCTAATAAATCTAAATAAAAATAAATTAAAAATATTTTTTTTTTTAAATAAAATTTCGGTCTTCAAACTTACAAGGCGAGTCGGGAAAGTCAACGAAAGTCAAAGTCGACTTAACAGTCAAGAAAAGTCAAAGATGACTTAAAAGTCAAGAAAAGTTTATGACGACTTAAAAGTCAAGAAAAGTCAATGACGACTTTAAAAAGTCAAGAAAAAGTCAAAGACGACTTAAAAAGTCCAGAAAAGTCAAAGATGACTAAAAACGGGATTTTCATGAAATCTCTCAGAAATTCAAAATACGAACTCGGAATTTCAAAATACGACTCGAAACAATAAATTCTATTTTAAAAACTTAACCTTGCTGAAAAGTATCCTTAAGAAATTTTACTAGAAAAATTGGGTACTTTTCGGGTTGTTACACCCATTGTAGAATGTTATGGCAAGGAACCAAGCATCCAACCCATGATGTGGGCATTGCCTTTGGATCTCCTTGTACCTCTCCCAAGCTTCATATAAGCTCTCAAGAGCTTGTTGACGGAATCCCGTGATTTGGCTCCTCAAAGTTTGAGTTTTTTCGGGTGGAAAAAACTTTTGATAGAAAGCAAGAGCCAATGTCCCACAATTGGTGACTCCCATGGTGGTACGATCAAGGCTATTGATCCATAGTTTTGCCTTCTCCTTCAAAGAGAAAGGGAAAAGTATTTCCCTAATTTGAGTTTGAGTGACACTCGTTTGTCGAATCATGGAGTAATAGTCACAAAAGTTTTTGATAAGTGAATATTTGTATGATTTTATCCCCTCATTTTAGCTCGATTTGATATGGTTTATCCACTTTAAGAAGTGGTTTTATGAGCTAATCTCTCCTTTGCAGTATTTCTCGTGCTTTAATGTCATTTGTAGGAATTGAGTCGTTTCTACTTCAAATCCCGTCATTTGAAAGAAATATGAGCAAGGAGAAGCTAAGAAGGACGATTACGTGAGGTTAAGATGGCATGCTATAAAGATCTAGAGGTTTCGAGTCAAAGGGAACAAGTTTCAAGTCATTCCGAGCTCATATGCAAAAGTTGCGACAGTTTTGCTATTCGTCGACGAAAGTCGTCTCAAACCTCATGCTCCGACCCTTAACCCTTGGGGACATGATCAGGACCAAATAGGGGAGTAAATGAGGCCCAAGAGGTGTTATTTACGTCCCCGTTCGAATCTAAAGTCAATGGAGTCAAGGTAGATCAAGTCACGTACAAAGGGAAGATCAAACGAAACCAAAGTTCTGAACAGACAACATCCCCGATCGGGGATCCACAAATCCGATCGGGTTTATTGTATTATACGCATCTTCTCTTCATCTACCTCTCTTTAACGCAAGGCTTAATGGCTTGTTTAATGGGCATGAATCCGGACACATTTGAGCAGCCTCTCAACCCTATAAATAGCCTAGCATCACACACAACAAAACATGTACAAAACAAATACTTCTCTCTTTAGTTTAGTTTTCTTCTTTCTCTCATCTTTCTTAGTTTTAGTTTAGTTTTAGTTTTCTCTAGTTTAGTTTAGTCTAGTTCTAAGTCTTCTTCAATTGTAGTTGTTCTACTTGTAATTGGAATTCTAGTTTCCGGGTTTGCATTTTCCTATTCAAGTTCCTATTCCATTTCAATCTTTGCTCATCCTTTCCGGTAATCCTTATCCTTGTTTTTACATTTCCTTTATCATGTTTACCATTCTTAGTTTTATAATCTTAGTTTCCCTTTCATTGTTAATCATGCATAAGTAATCTAACATGTCTAATTAATCTATAAGTATAAATTGATTCCGGGTAGGATTGTTTTAGTTGTCTCTATTTCTTGTTTGATTATCATGATAGACTTTGTTTATTGGCCATAATCAATTGTTTATACTTGTCAATTTCCGTCTCAAGGGCGAGAGTCGAGATGAAAATTAAAGGACTGGCAAGAATAGTTTAATGACCTAACCAGGCTGAGAGGACGTTAGGACCCGTTAAAAAGTCGGTACGAATCCGAGAGGAATATACCATTTAAAGACTTGGACAACTATGATTTTTCTAAACCCGTAATCAACTTTGCTTTTAAATTGATTAGCATGTGAACCCCGATCCCTAGATCCTTTTCTTTATTGTATTGTTATCATTTTTATTATAGCATTTATTAATTAGTGACAAACATTTGCCAATCGTACAAGATAGAGTTCTAACCATAACTATTCACAAGTATCTCCCGTCTCCCCGAGATCGACCCCTTACTTCCCTAATTACATTAATTTGTTGTTAGCCTAGTCTGGGTAATTTATCTTTGATTAGGGTACGCGACAACCCTGTCAAATTTTGGCGCCGTTGCCGGGGAGCACGGTTTTGTTTATTTGTGATTAGTAGAGTTTTACCTTGTCTTTTTCTTTTTCTTTTCTTTTCTTTTGTCTCGAGGAACACTTGTTCCTTGAGATTTTTCTCACCTTTTCCTTGTAGTATAGTGACTCTTTTCAGGTAATAGGAATATTCTCTTTCAAAGGGATTGCTTTATTTTCTCTCAATGACTATCTATTTCCAATCTCCACAATGCAAGAATGAGCCTTTCCATGAATACCTCGACCAATTTTATAGCTATTATAGACATATTATCTCTCTTGGGTATACCCTTGATGAGACCTATATGAGGAATGTCGTGATTCATGGAATGCTCATTGAGTATCATAGCCTGGCTATGCAATTGAGTGGTGGAAGTCTTTATCAGAAGAGAGGAGAGGAACTTTGGATTCTCTTGAACTTTATGGCATCCCAATCTCGGGAAGAAACGCACCGGCGGTTGAGAATCCAAGAGCAACTCAATGAAATCATGGCTCAAGTTCAAATGCTCAAAGGGCAAAGAGAATAACCCAAGTTTAAAAGAAGTAAGCCAATCAATTTTCCTTATGCTTTTTCAGCCCCCCCCCCCCCCCCCCCCCCCCCCCCCCCTCCTATGCTTTTTCATGCCCCCCTGATCGTGCTTGTCGCGAGCCCGATACAAAGATAAATTACCCAGACTAGGCTAATAACAAATTAATGTAATTAGGGAAGTAGGGGTCGATCCTCAGGGAGATGGTGTTTCCTATAGAGTGTGGAATGTCTCGCAATTGGGTTTTATCTAACGAGTTTCTGGGTTTTGGGATTATGATGTCTAAACTAACAAAAAGCATAAATGAAAACAAAATAAAAGCAATTGAAGATGAAAGCAATAAAGCAAATGATGAATTAACAATAATGAAAAGCATCTAGGGAAGTAGTGTAACACCCGTAAATGTACCCTATTTTTATAGTAAAAATATTTTTATGGATACTTTTCAGCGAAATTTAGTTTTAATTTAGAATTTAATTTCCCGTGTCGAATTTAGAATTTCCGAGTTCGTATTTGGATTTTACGCGAGATTTCAAGTGAATCCCGTCTTGAGACGTCTTTGACTTTCCTTGACTTTTATTCCACTTACTCACCTCATACTCCCTCATAACCTATTTTCATTCACACAACTCAAACTTTCTTCCTCACTAAGAAATCAACCAAAACCTTGCCTCCATTTTTTATCCAAGCTTAGAATCGTCATAACTCTCTCAATCCTCGCTCAAATTCACGTAAGTTCGTCTTATTCTTCCTCTTCTATCTTCCTCTATCCGTATTGGTAATAAAATTACTGTCTTTCTCGCTTTTCAAACTTTCCGTCTTTCTCAAGGTGAAGTATATTCATCTTTTATTAATTATTTGTAGGTGGAGACCTTCAAGATCCCGACAAAGACTATTTCTTAATCGAAGAGGACCTTGACGCGGAGTGAAGACGCAATAAGGTAACGGTGAAGGGTTACTCGATATCATTTACGTGTTTTACATGATTTTATTTTAGAATTCGTATTTAGAATACGATTAGAAAGCTTAGGAATTGTGTTATTGATAATGATTGTTGTTAGTTGATGATGGTTGATGATGATTATTGATTGATGATAGTTGTTAGAAGTTAATTATGAGAATTGAAAATGATTGATCAAGTGTAGAATGCTCACGGGTGAACTGGGGTTCCCAGCCGGGTGCCCGGCCGCCGGTCTGCCCACCGGCTGGGAACACATCAGTAGGAAACTTTGCTTTTTGTGTGTAGTGGTGCTCCCGGCCAGGTGCCCGGCCGCCGGCCTCCTGACCGGCCTGGAACACGCTGCCTTTTCTTTGTGATTTTTGTATTATGCTTGAGGCGCAAGCCGGGGTACCGGTCGCCGGTCCTCTGACCGGCCGGCAACACGGCTGAGTATATTTCCTTAAAATTTCTAAACTCGTAATTTATAATAGTTCGCATGGTTCGTTTATCGTATAATTTTACGTAGTGACTTATAATATTAATGTTTTGAATATATGATATTTCATTCGCTTGTATCACATGTTTTGTGACGGTTTTTTGTGTGTCCCACTTTGAGTCGGTTTTTACAAATGTTACAGTTTGAGCACTATTTTGTTATGTGCTTTGTACTCTCATTCCCTTGGCTACCTCCACGTTCGTAAGGCTGGAATGTCGGAACGGGGATGTATCCTACTGCTTAATTGCATGTGATAGTGGGCATACGACGACGTTGTTAGGAGGCGAACGCATTGCGTTGATCGACCCGGCCGTCAAATGTTGTGTACTTGCGAGGTGGTGTTATTTGCATGTAGCGTACCGCTTGTTATGAGGCTTTGCTTTTTTCCGCCTCTTTCGTGAATTATCTACCGAATTTGGGGTACTCGGCGTCTATGATTGACCGAGTCTTGGATGCGAAACGTTTCGCATGTCGAATCGGAACGTTATTCCGAGAGTCTGGCCAATTTAGACTAGGAACCGTATTATTATCGTCGTCCTACCAGGAGGAAATAGTCTACATATACGAAATGAATTGAATCGTGTATGCGTTCAGGGAAATGCTTATCTCGTGGATGCCTTTTAATCATACTTGCCATGTACACGGTGCTAGTGCGTTTCATTTACCGTGAGAGATGTCGTCTTGTGTCGTTTATTTGGATGAATGATTATATGATTGATCATTGAATGACTTGGCATGGTTTGGTTGTCGAGTCTCAATCTTATCAAACTTATACCGCTAACGGTGAGATGCAAGTCCTAGTGAGCGTATTCGGTTGCCTAAGAGTGTCTTCCCCGAGTCTTTGTATAACATGATGGATTCGGATTTGTATTCCATATGCTCTTATCATTTTATATTGAATTGCCTATTTATCCTTATCGTATTTCACATGTATATCTATATATGCATGCTCTACTTTTGTATTTCCTTTTATGTACGTTTAATGTGATATGGCTGGGAGAACTTGGAGTTACTCCCCACTGATTGTGGCGTTCATGTTTTTTCATGGATGAACAGGTTGCTTGCATGGATGGCTTTTTGCTTGATATTTTGGGTTCGGGTGTGAGCTAGCGGGCGTTGTCCCTGGATTGAAACACCTCTAGACGATTTTAGCTAGTTTGCTAAGCACTTTGAAATTTATAACATTTTGAGAGACTTCGTCTCTTTGTTGTATTTCATACTTTAGATTGTAATATTTGACACTCCTCGTGTACTTCTTCTTGCATGTATAAAAGTTTTAAAAACTTCATATTTCCGCTATATAATTCACATGCTCGTATGTTTTATATTTCCGCATTCGCGAGGGATGTTACAAGTAGGTTCACACATGTAGATTGACATATTGATGCAATTGGATATGGAACATGCATATAATTCATTGTGAGTTCGTAAGAATGATGTGTTCATTACAATCATAGATCAGATGGTCTAGCAGGCTTTTAGGCAATTTACTAGGTCTTAATCTACCATGTCATGCTTTGTCTATTCAATTCACGTATCTCTACCTTGGAAAAGAATTCTATTCTAGTCAATGATTTTGATCAGAAATCGTCAACTATCGTTATAGTCCAAACATGCAGAGACACAATGTTTTAAAAGCACAATTTCTTTTATCCAATTATCATCTTTTAATCAATCTAACATGGCTTCCCTACACCCTAGAAAGGTGACTACTCACTCATGATAATGATTAAATCTAAGATGAAGTTAATAATAAAAACTAGAATAAACATGTTTAGTTGGTTTTGACAATATTTTAAGAATCTCTATGTGGCGATAATGATGACGCTAAATTGACAATCTAGGAAATGAAATGACGATTATAACGATACTAAAATGAATCTAAGATAACATGGATAGAAAATAACAATCAAAATAGAAAACATAAAGACACTAAACAAAAGATAAAATAGGAATACCTAGATGGCAATCAACAATGACAATGATGACAACAACAATAGAAATCCCTTGCTTAGAATAATCATTCCATGAATCACAATACTTGAACCAAATAAAGTAGATTACAAAGATGAAATTCTTATTGATCTAAGCTAAAGTTTTGATGTAGAAAAGACATAAATAAACTAAGAACTAAAGATGAAAAGAAGAAGAAAATGATCTAGACAAGAGAAGAGAGGCTAGGCTCTCCCCTCTTGATCGAGGTTTTCTAACCTACAGAGAAATGTAAGAAGAGAAGAAAGGATGAGAAGAGGATGTGTTGAGAAGAGTGTCTGGAGCATCCTTTATATAGCATTAGGGTTTCGTGGGGAAGGGATCGAGCATTGAACATATAGGACAAAAGGAGAAAGTTGAAGCAATTTGCTCGAAACAGCAGGGATACCCGATCGGGTACACACTTACCCGATCGGGTAAGTTGCATTCTAGAAGATTTGACTCTCGTTTCATCTCCCTTTGAATATGACTTGACTCCCATCATCCCCCTTGACCTCTTGAGTCGGGTTTGATGATAGGGTTTGATGTAAAGCGATGAATTCTTCGCCTAACTGATTGATCTTCCGACAACTGCGACATCGTCTTTACTTCTTCTTTCTTTTGAATTAGTGAACCTTCTTGAAATGCCTTTTACTTGGTCAAGCTTGCTTCTTCAAATCGTCGGGTTCTAGGCAAATGCTCGGGAATATAGGAAAAGGGCGTAGAAACGTCACTTTCCCTACAAAACAGGTTAGAACATAGGAATTCGCCTAGAAGACAATATTAGCTCATAATATGGCTTAACAAAGCACAAATGACATACAAAACCGAGCTAAATTGGGGGTTAAAATCATACAAATATTCACTTATCAAATTCCCCCCAAGCTAAACCTTTGCTTGTCCTCAAGCAAACATAACAAACAATACCAGGAAAAGGGTTGCAAGCATTGGCTACTACACCATCAGGAAACAAATCTCAACATAAAGCTTTGAAAATATAATGAATCATAACCCAAAAGCAAC
Organism: Heliosperma pusillum; assembly: GCA_022085475.1. NCBI lineage: Eukaryota > Viridiplantae > Streptophyta > Magnoliopsida > Caryophyllales > Caryophyllaceae > Heliosperma > Heliosperma pusillum. The sequence goes on along the minus strand of JAIUZE010075146.1, from coordinate 21,060 downwards.
GTGGGCAAGAATGATACATAAACATGGCTGAGATTTACATAAAGGCGTACCACAAAGAATTTCACTATAAATTTTCGGCTCTTGCATGATCTTTTGACAAATGGACTCTCACGGCACACTCGAACACTCATTGCATGTAAAAGGTGATTTCTTTATATGTAAATGTTTTTGAGACACTCACCTATCTACGACTTATGAAAATGTGTCCGCAGTCTAATATGGTAAACAATTCAAAACACAAGTCAAAGATCATAATGCACACAGAAAGGAAGCCGGAAGGATAGGAAGAAGGCTTTGGAAAATGGGTGAAAGGTGGACAAACAGTTATGGTCATGTGAAGGTTAGAATGAGCTAGCAACTGACCAATGATAAATGAATACTCAATCCAAACTTTCGATCAATTTCCCAGAAGACGGATAACGAAGCCAAAAGGAACAAGTGGGCTTATTACACATGACAAAATAAGAGTAAACTCCTTCTGAATATTGACTTGACATTTTGAGGAGATACTCACAACTTTTTCTATTTTCTTTTTTTTTTTCTTTTTTTTTTTCCGTTTCTCTTTTTTCTTTTTCTATTTCATTTTTTTTTTCTTTTCTATTATGAACATAACATTGCTTCTTGAACATTTTGGTTCTTCCAAATTCACTTTGACATATTAGAACAAATCTTCTCAAAAGAGCACCCATACACCATAGTCTAGCTACTAGCTCAAAAGGTAGGTAGTTTTTATGTTTAGCTATTATTTTGTGAAACATTTGTATGAAGGGGTTAAATTTGAGGGGTAATTCAAAGTGAAAAAGGCTTCAAATCTTAGTGAATCATGAATGCAATGCTTATAGGAATGAAATGAGAACCATACTTATGCGTTTTGAAATGACACACATCACAAGGAGAACTACACACACCTAGATGAGACTGGGTATAGATGTACCAACCTAAGGAGGTTCTACCTTACAATATATGTAACTTGCCAAATGTCAAGATCAAGCGTACTCATCTATAGATTCATTCCATGCCTACTGTGTACAAAACTTCCCCATGTATGCACAATTCAATGAATATTGAATCATTATCTTTTGAAAGCTCTAAGTTTGGGAAATGTAACATGATAGCATAGTAAACAAGCAAGCAAAGCATGAAAAGCATTCAATTATGTTCAGAAATTTTTAAATTTTCTCAAAAATCTTCTTTTTCTTTTCTCCAAATTTTGAAAAATGATCAACTAAAATGCAAAATTGGAAAATGCAATCCCTCCCCCAAGCTAAAAATCACATTGTCCTCAATGTGAGCACAAAGACAAAATATGCAATGAGATGCTTAATGGGGAAAAGGAAAAAAATGAAAGAAGAGTGAAGCTTACTAGTCAGCGCGGACTCCCCCAAGCTAGTCTTTTGGACTTGACAAGGAAGGTCTTTATAGATTTTCTTCAAAAACTCTTTCATCTGCAAAATAAATCCTAACAACGAAAAAGGGAATACAAAAATAAAAATGCAAAAAGAAAAGAAAAGAAAAGGAACACGGGTTGCCTCCCGAGAAGCGCAATTTAAAAGTCTTGCTAGACTCCATTTCTTTCTTTGATCATCCTTTATCTTTAAGCTCACTATCATCCAAGCTCATCATCAGAGCGTTCTTTACATTCTCCATCCATGTCAAGCTTTTCCGGGAATAGCCCCTTCTAGCACTTTTAGCAGTAGTGTTATTAGTATGCTCACCTGCAAGAGAATCAACACTAACATGTGCCTCCAACGGATCCGTCAGTAAGGATCGAGGCATAGAAGAAACAATAGAAGAGTCATCAACATCAAGCGCATAACATGAGTCTTCTAACACGGGACTCCCAACGGTGGAATTTTTACTAAAGGTCACCTTGTCATCTCCTATCTCTAATGTCAACTTCCCATTCTTGACATCAAAAACTGCACCGGTGGTGTGCAAAAAAGGTCTTCCCAAAATGATTGGGATTTGAGAGTCCTCGGCCATGTCAAGTACTAGAAAGTCAACGGGAATGAAAAACTTACCAACTTTGACGGGCACATCTTCTAAAAGACCCATGGGTTGTTTTAGAGAACGGTCCGCCATTAGCAAAGTAATATTAGTGCATTTCAAAGCACCCATGTTAAGTTTTTCAAATATAGAAAAGGGCATGACACTTACACTAGCACCTAGGTCGCAAAGGGCCTTATCAATGATATACGTGCCTATAGTGCAAGGGATGGAGTAACTACCAGGGTCCTTAAGTTTTGGTGGAGACTTATTTTGCAAGAGTGCACTAGACTCTTCAGTGAAAGCTACGGTCTTAGTCTCATTGAAGGATATCTTCTTTTTGAGGACTTCCTTCATGAACTTGGAATAAGAAGGAACTTGGGAAAGCAATTCAATGAAAGGGACTGTTACCTTTAAATTCTTGACGACGTCAAGGAACTTACCATACTTTGCCTCCTCCTTGTGCTTGGCTAATCTTTGGGGAAATGGGACTTTGATCTCAATAGTAATTTCGGGCTCTTTCCCCTTTGACATGGGCACCTCATCTTCAACATCAACAACCACGGGCTCATCATTATGCTTACCACTTCTCGAGGAAATGGCATTTACAGTTTTGTGAGGTTGGTAACATTGTGAAGGCAGCTGCCCTTGCTTTTGGTGGGTATTAGAAGAGGCATATTTGGAAATTTTAGCTTCCAACAATTTGATGGCGGCGTCCTTAGCTTGATCGCTCTCTTGGAATTGAGCTATCATGGTGTCTTGCCTTTGAGCCAATTGCAGCATCATGGCTTCAAGTTTACTTACACCATTTTCACTTTGTTTAAATGTAGAGGATTGAAATTGTTCTAGCTTTTGTGTGAGAAGGGCTACTTGAGCTTATAAAAGTGCCAAAGTGGGGTCCTCTTGCTTAGATTTCAATGGTATGGAGCGGGAATTTCTATATTGAGAATCGTGAATTGCCATGGATTCAATGGTAGTGTGAGCAATTTCAACATTGATTTGATCAAATCTTCCATTGTTAGCAGAATCCAGGATACGACGGAACTCTATATAACACCCATTATAGAATGTGATGGCAAGGAGCCATGGATCTATCCCATGATGAGGACACTCCCTTTGCAAGTCCTTGTACCTCTCCCAAGCTTCATATAGGCTCTCATCATCCCCTTGTCGGAAACCAGTGATTTGACTTCTCAACAAAGCGGTCTTTTCTGGAGGAAAGTACTTTTGGTAGAAGGCAAGAGCTAAATTCTCCCAATCGGTGATACCTAATGTAGCCTTATCAAGGCTATGTATCCACAACTTTGCCATTCCCCTCAAAGAGAATGAGAAGAGCATCTCTCTAATTTGCCCTTGGGTGATTCCAGTTTGTCTAATAGTGGAGCAATAGTCACAGAAGTTTTGGATGTGAAGGTTGGGATCTTCTGTGGCATTGCCACTAAATTTGCTTCTTTCTATAAGGTTAATGAAGGCAGGTTTGATTTCAAAGTTTTGGGCTGCGATTTGGGGTGTAGCAATACCCCTTGGAAGTGTTTCTGCGGTGGGTTTGGAATGGTTTGAAAGTCGAACCATTTTCTTTTGTGAAGATGAAGATGGAGTGTTGTTTGAAATTTGATTGGTTTTTGTGAATGGAGATGAGAATGGATCTTCTTCTCCTTCAAGATTAGATAAAATATCCGAGTAATTCTCACGAATATGGTCTAAACTTAAAGTATCAGAAGCTTTTGAAATTTCGTTGAATAGCTTTCGTCTCCAACGCAGAGTTCTTTCTTGGTCGGGGTCTAAAGAGATAGGGGTCCCTAGTCTAGAAGATCGGGGCATAAGATTGAAAAGCTAAGATGAAAAATCAAGAGAGGTCTAAAGGAATTTGGGTTCCTAAAGACTAGATTAAACTAATTGCGATAAAAATCACAAGAAAAAGGAAAACTAAACCGTGCTCCCCGGCAACGGCGCCAAAATTTGATCGTGCTTGTCGCGAGCCCGATACAAAGATAAATTACCCAGACTAGGCTAATAACAAATTAATGTAATTAGGGAAGTAGGGGTCGATCCTCAGGGAGATGGTATTTCCTATAGAATATGGAATGTCTTGAAAGTCCATAGACCTTAATTAGACTCCTCTAATATTTACTAAATGACTTATTAATTTAGTTTATAATGATCTATGTAACATGCATGCAAATATAAAGACATTTATATAAAAGAAGAAATTTCCTCACATTGATATGGAAATTATATGGGCACAACAAGAACTCCTTCTTGTTGTTTTTGAGCTATAAATATGGATGAACACAAACTATCTCCAAAGTAGAAGATCTCCTCTAAGTTGCACCAAGATTAACCCAAATAATCTACCCTTATTATTAACTAGATAATAAGATAGATATTATCCTACTAATATTATGACTATATTACTACACTAGTAATACTTAGTAAATATTAGTATATGAGAGTTTTAGTGAGAAGAAGAGTTTTAGAGAGAAGTTGAACAAATTGAACAAAAATGAAGTCATGAAAAAATGAACAACCAATGTTCATTATCAAGCCACTATGGCCGGATGTCATAGTCCAAATGTGGACTATTATTTTGTTCAATTTTTGTCACATGCATTAGAGTGGAGTGTTGTAGTATATATGATGATTATATGTACTTGTTATGTCACTTTCATAAGTAACTAAATAGTAAAAACAAGAACTAAAATCATCACCATGTAACTACTACCAAAACCGGTTCATTATGGCCTAGTTTGGTCCAATTTGATTTTTGATATTTGTCTCACAAATACTTATTGATCATATGGTTAATTATCTTGTATAATTAAGTGTTAATTTGATCATATAACAATTATATGACTCAACTAAATAAATAATATGTACTTAACAATTTAAGTAACATTTTACCATTATATCAATATATAATGGGTCCCACAATACTTAGTTAATTTATTTTACAACTCCTTGTAAATATAATTAACTAATTACCTCTATCTCAAAATCTCAACTAATTTAGTAATTAAACGATTAATTACTAAGTTAAATCTTATTTAATCGTATTAAAATAAATATAAATTTATTAGTCAATTATCGCATAATCGAAAAATAAGTTTAATCGAATTTGAGTTCTTAACTCAATTTCTAACAATTAACTCTCGTACATATCGAATATATGTAATGTACTAATTAACTGTATCGTATACAAATAATTAGTTACTATTTGGATTTCATCCTTTAGGTGTGACCGAAAGGGATCAATTGATCACCGCCGTCAAACGACAATAACGTCAAACTCTAGTCAGCCAACCGTTATTGATTTACGTTAATCAACTGACTAATCATATATATAGTCAATAATTACCCCAATTATATTCCATAATAAGATTTATTATGTGGCGCACTATTGTGGAGGACACCTACTCCAACATGTCTCGCAATTGGGTTTTATCTAACGAGTTTCTGGGTTTTGGGATTATGATGTCTAAACTAACAAAAAGCATAAATGAAAACAAAATAAAAGCAATTGAAGATGAAAGCAATAAAGCAAATGATGAATTAACAATAATGAAAAGCATCTAGGGAAGTAGGATCACACATGTAGATTGACATATTGATGCAATTGGATATGGAACATGCAAATAATTCATTGTGAGTTCGTAAGAATGATGTGTTCATTACAATCATAGATCAGATGGTTTAGCAGGCTTTTAGGCAATTTACTAGGTCTTAATCTACCATGTCATGCTTTGTCTATTCAATTCACATATCTCTACTTTGGAAAAGAATTCCATTCTAGTCAATGATTTTGATTAGAAATCGTCAACTATCGTTATAGTCCAAACATGCATAGACACAATGTTTTAAAAGCACAATTTCTTTTATCCAATTATCATCTTTTAATTAATCTAACATGGCTACCCTACACCCTAGAAAGGTGACTACTCACTCATGATAATGATTAAATCTAAGATGAATTTAATAATAAAAACTAGAATAAACATGTTTAGTTGGTTTTGAAAATATTTTAAGAATCTCTATGTGGCGATAATGATGACGCTAAATTGACAATCTAGGAAATGAAATGACGATTATAACGATACTAAAATGTATCTAAGATAACATGGATAGAAAATAACAATCAAAATAGAAAACATAAAGACACTAAATAAAAGATAAAATAGGAATACCTAGATGGCAATCAACAATGACAATGATGACAACAACAATAGAAATCCCTTGCTTAGAATAATCATTCCATGAATCACAATACTTGAACCAAATAAAGTAGATTACAAAGATGAAATTCTTATTGATCTAAGCTAAAGTTTTGATGTAGAAAAGACAGAAATAAACTAAGAACTAAAGATGAAAAGAACAAGAAAATGATCTAGACAAGAGAAGAGAGGCTACGCTCTCCCCTCTTGATCTAGGTTTTCTAACCTAAAGAGAAATGTAAGAAGAGAAGAAAGGATGAGAAGAGGATGTGTTGAGAAGAGTGGCTGGAGCATCCTTTATATAGCATTAGGGTTTCGTGGGGAAGGGTCGAGCATTGAACATATAGGACAAAAGGAGGAAGTTGAAGCAATTTGCTCGAAACAGCAGGGATACCCGATCGGGTAAGTTGCATTCTAGAAGCTTTGACTCTCGTTTCATCTCCCCTTGCATATGACTTGACTCCCATCATCCCCCTTGACCTCTTGAGGCGGGTTTGCTGATAGGGTTTGATGTAAAGCGATGAATTCTTCGCCTAACTAATTGATCTTCCGACAACTGCGACATCGTCTTTACTTCTTCTTTCTTTTGAATTAGTGAACCTTCTTGAAATGCCTTTCACTTGGTCAAGCTTGCTTCTTCAAATCGTCACTTTCCCTACAAAACAGGTTAGAACATAGGAATTCGCCTAGAAGACGATATTAGCTCATAAAATGGCTTAACAAAGCACAAATGACATACAAAACCGAGCTAAATTGGGGGTTAAAATCATACAAATATTCACTTATCAAATTCCCCCCAAGCTAAACCTTTGCTTGTCCTCAAGCAAACATAACAAACAATACCAGGACAAGGGTTGCAAGCATTGGCTACTACACCATCAGGAAAAAAATCTCAACATAAAGCTTTGAAAATATAATGAATCATAAACCAAAAGCAACGTGGGAAAGAATGATACATAAACATGGCTGACATTTACATAACGGCGTAGCACAAAGAATTTCACTATAAATTTTCGGTTCTTGCATGATCTTTTGACAAATGGACTCTCACGGCACACTCGAACACTCATTGCATGTAAAAGGTGATTTCTTTATATGTAAATGTTTTTGAGACACTCACCTATCTACGACTTATGAAAATGTGTCCGCAGTCTAATATGGTAAACAATTCAAAACACAAGTCAAAGATCACAATGCACACAGAAAGGAAGCCGGAAGGATAGGAAGAAGGCTTTGGAAAATGGGTGAAAGGTGGACAAACAGTTATGGTCATGTGAAGGTTAGAATGAGCTAGCAACTGACCAATGATAAATGAATACTCAATCCAAACTTTCGATCAATTTCCCAGAAGACGGATAACGAAGCCAAAAGGAACAAGTGGGCTTATTACACATGACAAAATAAGAGTAAACTCCTTCTGAATATTGACTTGACATTTTGAGGAGATACTCACAACTTCTTCTATTTTATTTTTTTTTTCTTTTTTTTTTTTCCGTTTCTCTTTTTTCTTTTTCTATTTCATTTTTTTTCTTTTCTATTCTGAACATAACATTGCTTCTTGAACATTTTGGTTCTTCCAAATTCACTTTGACATATTAGAACAAATCTTCTCAAAAGAGCACCCATACACCATAGTCTAGCTACTAGCTCAAAAGGTAGGTAGTTTTTATGTTTAGCTATTATTTTGTGAAACATTTGTATGAAGGGGTTAATTTTGAGGGGTAATTCAAAGTGAAAAAGGCTTCAAATCTTAGTGAATCATGAATGCAATGCTTATAGGAATGAAATGAGAACCATACTTATGTGTTTTGAAATGACACACATCACAAGGAGAACTACACACACCTAGATGAGACTGGGTATAGATGTACCAACCTAAGGAGGTTCTACCTTACAATATATGTAACTTGTCAAATGTCAAGATCAAGCGTACTCATCTCTAGATTCATTCCATGCCTACTGTGTACAAGACTTCCCCATGTATGCACAATTCAATGAATATTAAATCATTATCTTTTGAAAGCTCTAAGTTTGGGAAATGTAACATGATAGCATAGTAAACAAGCAAGCAAAGCATGAAAAGCATTCAATTATGTTCAGAAATTTTTAAATTTTCTCAAAAATCTTCTTTTTCTTTTCTTCAAATTTTGAAAAATGATCAACTAAAATGCAAAATTGAAAAATGTAATCCCTCCCCCAAGCTAAAAATCACATTGTCAACAATGTGAGCACAAAGACAAAATATGCAATGAGATGCTTAATGGGGAAAAGGACAAAAATGAAAGAAGAGTGAAGCTTACTAGTCAGCGCGGACTCCCCCAAGCTAGTCTTTTGGACTTGACAAGGAAGGTCTTTATAGATTTTCTTCAAAAACTCTTTCATCTGCAAAATAAATCCTAACAACGAAAAAGGGAATACAAAAATAAAAATGCAAAAAGAAAAGGAACACGGGTTGCCTCCCGAGAAGCGCAATTTAAAAGTCTTGCTAGACTCCATTTCTTTCTTTGATCATCCTTTATCTTTAAGCTCACTATCATCCAAGCTCATCATCATAGCGTTCCTTACATTCTCCATCCATGCCAAGCTTTTCCGGGAATAGCCCCTTCTAGCACTTTTAGCAGTAGTGCTTTTAGTATGCTCACCTGCAAGAGAATCAACACTAACATGTGCCTCCAACGGATCCGTCAGTAAGGATCGAGGCATAGAAGAAACAATAGAAGAGTCATCAACATCAAGCACATAACATGAGTCTTCTAACACGGGACTCCTAACGGTGGAATTTTTACTAAAGGTCACCTTGTCATCTCCTATCTCTAATGTCAACTTCCCATTCTTGACATCAAAAACTGCACCAGTGGTGTGCAAAAAGGGTCTTCCCAAAATGATTGGGATTTGAGAGTCCTCGGCCATGTCAAGTACTAGAAAGTCAACGGGAATGAAAAACTTACCAACTTTGACGGGCACATCTTCTAAAACACCCATAGGTTGTTTTAGAGAACGGTCCGCCATTTGCAAAGTAATATTAGTGCATTTCAAAGCACCCATGTTAAGTTTTTCAAACATAGAAAAGGGCATGACACTTACACTAGCACCTAGGTCGCAAAGGGCCTTATCAATGGTATACGTGCCTATAGTGCAAGGGATGGAGTAACTACCAGGGTCCTTAAGTTTTGGTGGAGACTTATTTTGCAAGAGTGCACTACACTCTTCAGTGAAAGCTACGGTCTTATCTCATTGAAGGATATCTTCTTTTTGAGGACTTCCTTCATAAACTTGGAATAAGAAGGAACTTGGGAAAGCAATTCAATGAAAGGGACTGTTACCTTTAAATTCTTGACGACGTCAAGGAACTTACCATACTTTGCCTCCTCCTTGTGCTTGGCTAATCTTTGGGGAAATGGGACTTTGATCTCAATAGGAATCTCGGGCTCTTTCCCCTTTGACATGGGCACCTCATCTTCAACATCAACAACCACGGGCTCATCATTATGCTTACCACTTCTCGAGGAAATGGCATTTACAGTTTCGTGAGGTTTGTAACATTGTGAAGGCAGCTGCCCTTGCTTTTGGTGGGTATTAGAAGAGGCATATTTGAAAATTTTAGCTTCCAACAATTTGATGGCGGCATCCTTAGCTTGATCGCTCTCTTGGAATTAAGTTATCATGGTGTCTTGACTTTGAGCCAATTGCAGCATCATGGCTTTAAGTTTACTTACACCATTTTAACTCTGTTGAAATGTAGAGGATTGAAATTGTTCTAGCTTTTGTGTGAGAAGGGCTACTTGAGCTTGTAAAAGTTCCAAAGTGGGGTCCTCTTGCTTAGATTTCAATGGTATGGAGCGGGAATTTCTATATTGAGAATCGTGAATTGCCATGGATTTAATGGTAGTGTGAGCAATTTCAACATTGATTTGATCAAATCTTCCATTGTTAGCAGAATCCAGGATACGACGGGACTCTATATAACACCCATTATAGAATGTGATGGCAAGGAGCCATGGATCTATCCCATGATGAGGACACTACCTTTGCAAGTCCTTGTACCTCTCCCAAGCTTCATATAGGCTCTCATCATCCCCTTGTCGAAAACCAGTGATTTGACTTCTTAACAAAGCGATCTTTTCTGGAGGAAAGTACTTTTGGTAGAAGGCAAGAGCTAAACTCTCCCAATCGGTGATACCTAATGTAGCCTTATCAAGGCTATGTATCCACAACTTTGCCATTCCCCTCAAAGAGAATGAGAAGAGCATCTCTCTAATTTGCCCTTGGGTGATTCCAGTTTGTCTAATAGTGGAGCAATAGTCACAGAAGTTTTGGATGTGAAGGTTGGGATCTTCTGTGGCATTGCCATTAAATTTGCTTCTTTCTATAAGGTTAATGAAGGCAGGTTTGATTTCAAAGTTTTGGGCTGCGATTTGGGGTGTAGCAATACCCCTTGGATGTGTTTCTGCGGTGGGTTTGGAATGGTCTGAAAGTCGAACCATTTTCTTTTGTGAGGATGAAGATGGAGTGTTGTTTGAAATTTGATTGGTTTTTGTGAATGGAGATGAGAATGAATCTTCTTCTCCTTCAAGATTAGATAAAATATCCGAGTAATTCTCACGAATATGGTCTAAAATTAAAGTATCAGAAGCTTTTGAAATTTCGTTGAATAGCTTTCGTCTCCTACGCAGAGTTCTTTCTTGGTCGGGGTCTAAAGAGATAGGGGTTCCTAGTCTAGAAGATCGGGGCATAAGATTGAAAATCTAAGATGAAAAATCTGTTGGAGTAAGTGTCCTCCACAATAGTGCATTTATATAATAAATCTCATTTGGAATATACGTGGCATGATTAGTATATTTTGATACTCCACGTCAGTTGATTAACGTAAATCGGTAACGCTTGGCTGACTAGAGTTTGACGTTATTGTCGTATGACGGCGGTAATCAACTGATCCCTTTAGGTCACACCTATAGGATGAGACCCAAATAGAA
>JAIUZE010075145.1:0-46174 GCA_022085475.1 Heliosperma pusillum | reverse complement strand
CAACCGAATACGCTCACTAGGGCTTGCATCTCACCGTTAGCGGTATAAGTTTGATAAGATTGAGACTCGACAGACAACCAAGTCAAATCATGCGATGATCACAGTAAATCCAACATATTATCATCCATTCAGGAACTAAGACATTGACGGTGTCCAATCATGCAATGACCATGAATAATATCATGAAATCACGCATTCAAAGACGACGGTGCCCAATCATGCAATGACCATGAATAATATCATGAAATCACGCATTCAAACACGACGACACGATGACATCTCTCACGGTAAATGAAACGCACTAGCATCGTGTATAAGGCAAGTATGATTATGGGCATCCACGGGAGTAAAACCTTCCCTGAACGCATACACGATTCAATCCATTTTGTATATGTAGACTAATTTCCTCCTGGTAGGACGACGATAATGATACGGTTCCTAATCTAAACCTGGACAGATTCCTGGAATACACGTTTTCCGATTCGACATGCGATACACGTTTCGCATCCAAGACTCGGTCAATCACATGACGCCGAGTACCCCAAATTCGGTAGATCAATTCATGAAAGAGGCGGAAAAGAGCTCAAGCCTCATAACAAGCGGTACGCTACATGCAAAAAACACCACCTCGCAAGTACACAACATTTGACGGCCGGGTCGATCAACGCATAGCGTTCGCCTCCTAACAACGTCGTCGTATACCCACTAACACATGCAATTAAGAAGTAGGATACCTCGCCGTTCCGACATTCCAGCCTTACGAATAAGAAGGTAGCCAAGGGAATGAGAGTACAAAGCACAAGACACAATAGTGCTCAAACCGTATCATTTATAAAAACCGACTCAAAGTGGGAACATACCAAAAACCGTCACAAAACATGAGAATAGGGAATCATATAAGTTTAAATATGATATACATGAGTCAATACATGATACATAAGCATTAGAAAAAGTTTATGAAGCATAATGAATAAAAACATAGATCACCTCTCCAAAACAACGTTGTTTGGAAACCCACGAAAACAAGGGTCCACTTCAAACGGTCATTACTGGAGTTCTAGACATGAAAATACAGAAATTGTAAGTCGAGGGGATAGCTTATCCTCTTACAGTTCCAACGAGTGGTCACAAGCCCAAAACAAGCATGTAACGAAGGAGATATGATCATTTTACGAAAAGGGGTCAGTGCAGGAAAATTTCTGTCGGCAGAGAATGACGCAGCCTGCGTCACCACGACGCAGCCTGCGTCCTATTCGGACAGGTTTGAGTCACACAATCTCCACAATTTCACTTAAGGCATAACACAAATATCATCTATCATCACAATTCATCAATTCTCATATCAATTATCAACTAACAACAACCATCATCAACAACACGATTCCTAAGATTACTAATCATATTCTAAATACGATTTCTAACATGGAAAACACATTAAAACACGTAAATGATATCGAGTAACCCTTCACCGTTACCTTTTCGCGTCTTTAAACGGTTTCTAAACCTTCCTAGTCTCCACCTACATAAATTAGATAATAAAAGATGAATATCATTCACCTTGAAAAGACGGATAATTTAAAAAAACGAGAAAGACGGTAATATTATTACCAATACGGATAGAGGAAGCTAAGAGGGGAAGAATAAGACGAACTTACGTGAATTTCAATAAGAAACGAAGGAGATACGGTGATTCAAAGATGGATCAAAATTGGAGGCAAGGTTTTTGGTGTTTATGGTGAGGAAGAAGAAAGGGTTTTGGTTTGTGTTAGTGTTAGAATGAATTAGGTTAAGGTTAGGAGGGAGTATAAGTAAAGGGTGAGTCGGAAAAGTCAACAAAAAGTCAAAGACGACTTAAAAGTCAAGAAAAGTGAAAGACGACTTAAAAGTCACGAAAAGTCAAAGACGACTTAAAAGTCAAGAAAAGTCAAAGACGACTTAAAAGTCAAGAAAAGTCAAAGACGACTTAAAAGTCAAGAAAAGTCAAACTCGCCTTAAGACGGGATTCTCATGGAATCTCGCGGAAATTCCAAATACGAACTCGGAAATTCTAAATTCGACTCGGAACATAAAATTCTAAATTAAATCTTAAATTTGCTGAAAGGTACCCGTAAAATATTTTAACTAGAAAAATAGGGTATATTTCCGGGTGTTACATTGAAAGTCTGTCTAACTAAACTAATAAACTAGAGAATAACAATAATATAAACTATCTAGGAACGGAAATAAAAAGACGATAAAATAAACTATCTAGATAACGATAAAGTAAACTATCTAATAATAGAAATAAAATGACGATAAAATAAACTATCTAAAACGATAAAGTAAACTAACTAATCAAGTTGATATAGTGAAAGAGAAATACATGTAAAACTAATTAAAAGTCTCATAGATACCAACATTAGAATTACTATCATTGTCTAGGCCTTGTAGCGGTATATTCCTTCCGGATTCGTACCGACCTTTTAGTGGGTCCTAACGTCCTTTCAGCATGGTTAAGTCACTAAACCCCTCTTGGTAGTCCTAATTCCTATCCCAACTCTCGTTATAAAGATAGAAATGACTAATACAAACAATTGCTTATGGCCACTAAACATAGTTATAGAATTTGACACGACCAAAGGAAGAAACAACTAGACGGTTCAATTGGTAACTACTCTTCTTTTAATTCATTTAACTCGTAAATCATTTCAAATATTACAACTCTATTTATTTTATTTACACAATGATAATTTTACAATATTAGAATTAATCTAATTTATATGATTATGTGATTAAGTAGATTAGTAAGAAAAAGATGTATGAAGTTAGACTATGAAATATAAATACTAAAGTGATTATGGTGATTATATTAACAATGATTCTAATGACAATTTTTAGGATTATATGATTATGTAAATTATAATGTGACATGCTAAACAATATTTTGGTTTTAAATAGATTAATTTTAGATTGATTTCCTAATAATAACAATATTATGAAAATGATACTAGTGAGATTATAATTCATGATGATTAAAATTGCATAAGTAAATCAAGATTAGAGAATTACCGAATTGGAATATGAGTATATAAGAACGAAAGTAAGAACAAATATCCTATAACAAAAGCTAAGTAAACACTAGAGAAATACTAAGAAAACTATAAAAACTTGTAAGAAAGTGTGCTAAAAGATATGTAAAGATGATAATAGATAATTGGATTATTGTTAGATAAAGGATAATTGGATGCTTGGATGATCATTGGCTTTTATAAGGCTGCATGGCTGCTGATCCTTCGTGCAAATTCGTACCCTAGTCAAAGCATTAAACCACCCATTTAAGCTCGGATTGAAAAAGAGCCAAGTAACGTCTTCTTGCAGAAATACCCGATCGGGTATTGAGCAATCCGATCGGGTTTTTGTGTAATTGGAATTTTCCGTCTTTTCATCTTAGGCACGGAATCCTATGCCTTAGTCTTTGGTCAATGCACTACGGAATTGGGCTTGGGCTGATCTTCTCTTGACTTGGGTTGAGTTTTCTTTTAAAGTTCAAAGCCAAAATCCAAATTGAGTCTATTCGAGGAAAGATGTAGCGGAATCGTAATCAAATCGTGAACTGGCTATCATCAATACCTTGAAAACTCGTATCCTAGTGTCTTTGCTCCATAAAGTGGGAAAATATAGCAAAACCGCTTCATTTCCTATAAAACGAGTCAAAACACGCAAAACAACTAGAATAGCAATATTAGCTCGTTAATCACTTAACAAAGTGCATAAATCGTATAGAAATTGAGCTAAAACGGGGGATAAATCAATACAAAATATCACTTATCAAACTCCCCCAAGCTAAACCCTTGCTTGTCCTCAAGCAAATATAACAATCATAACTAGGACAAGGGTAGCTAACAATGATCAATCTATCATACGAATCTCAAAAAGTAAGCTCTTAATAAGTAGATGAATCATAAGCCTGCAGCAACAAGGGCGAAAGAAAGGTGCGAAACATGGTTGAGATTTACATAACGGCGCAGCATAGAAAATATTCTTTGGACCTTTTCAGCTTTTGCATGATCTTTTTGACAATGGACTCTCACGGTACACTCATCACTCAAATTTTTGTAAATTAGGAAATATTGGGTTAAATTTGAAGTGACACTCACCTATCTACAACTTATAAGAATGTGCCCGCAGTCTAGTATGGTAGACAATCCAAAATCATTAAGTAAAACTAATCATGATCAAAATATAACGTAAGAAGCACTAGTAAAGTAAAGAACAGGCTTGGGAAATTTGGGTAAGAAATTGGACAAACGATTTTGGTCATGTGGAGCTTAGAGTCAAGCTAATAATAACCAAATGTGTAGTTAATACTCAATCCAAATCATAGCAATTCCCATCAACAAAAGTCAAAGCCAAAAGCAGCATATTGGCTTATTAAACATTAGAATCAAGATACGACTTCCTATAATTTTCTTCCTTTTCATTTCATGGAAGTGTTTTTCCTCTTTTCTTTTTTTTTTCTTTTTTTTTTTTTTTTTTTTTTGAGCTTTCGATTTCATTTTTCTTTTCTCATCATTTTTCAAAGCTCCTTTTTTTTTTTTCTTTTTCTCTCCTTCACATCAAAACCCGGGAATCAGTAATCCCGAGACAAGATCTCACCAAATGGTGGCAATATCAGAACATCGCAAAAACATAGAACACCCCTACACATATAGTTGGTTACTAGCTCAACAAGGGTACGCAAAGTTATAATGTAGCTAGAAAGAAGGGTGTTTTTGCGAAATGTGAACAAGAGATTGAATGGCTTCAAAATGTAGATCATGATAGTAATACTTATAGAAAATGGAATAAAAAATCATACTTATGCGTTTGATGTAACACAGACTATAAGGAGAAACTACTCACTCCTAAACTGGGATCGGGTTCAGATGTACCGACCACTGGAGGCTCTACCTTACAATATGAGTAGCTTGCCAAAGTCAAGATCAAACTTAATTAAGTCCAAATGCAATTTCCTACCTACTGTGTACAAGACATCCCCATGAATGCATAATTCCTCATAATAAAACGAAACATCAGCTTATAAAAACTATAAAATGAGAAATGTAGGATGGAAATGATCTTTTCTTTTTGTGTTTTTTTGAGTTTTTTTTTTCTTTTTTTTTTATTAATAAAAACTAAAAAGAAACTAAGAAAATTAAAAGAAAAGAAACTAAAAAGAAAACTAAAAATCTAAATGCAATCCTAAATGTAGTTCCTAAATGCAAATCCTCCCCCAAGCTAAAACTTCACATTGTCCTCAATGTGCAGGCAATTATAACAGAAACAAACCGAGAAACGGTTGATAGCACATGGAACAGAAAAACGACATGAAATTCTAATGGGAAAAAGACAAAATAAAACAAAAAATGTGAAAAATAAAGAAAAGAAATGAAATTCTTACAAAATGGCTAGCCTCCCCCAAGCTAGTATGAACAAGGGGAGCTCATCATCTCATCACAAAGGCCACCAGCTACGGCCTCCCCTCCCAGAAGGAGGTGGCTCGGGTGCGGATCCAGAAGCATCTGCATAGTAGGTATCATCTGCAGAATGATAACTACCACGAGAAGGAAAGATCCCGGTTGGGTTGCTGGCTCCAAAGGTCTGATACTCTTCTACCTGGTGATCAGGAAAATCACCTCCATGCCCTCCAAACCTCTCGACGCCATAGTCGGTTCCACAATAATCAGGTCCGGTTCGCGGCACACCTGCACCATAAGCAGCACCATACCTTCTTTCGGGCCAAGTATAAAAAGACGGGTGGGGGCCCTCGGGTCTAATCACACCTTGCCTAGCAAAGTGGTCATATATGGGGTGCAAAGCAAGCTGTTGGTCGGACTGAATTCTATTGACAGACAATGTTAAAGCTTCAAACATGGCGACTACATCGCCCTCAGCATGGGTCGAGTGAGAGGATGATCCAACCTCAGGGCGGCTGGATCCAAGCTGAACAGGGGGGGTCAATGGGAGTAATATCCCCAACAGGAAGGTAGTAGGTAGGTCGAGGTAAGATAGCCTCGCCCTCTTGAAGTGGAGGTCGCTGCCGAAGAAATGGAATTTGCTCTACCTCGGCGGTCAACTTGGCCGAATCACGGCCAGCTATCCTCCAAATCATATGGGGGTGAGAAGCACGAAACCAGTTGAGCTGAACAAAATAAGCATAATCCAACCCATTTCCCATCTCGGTGGGAGGTGTAGTCAATGCCTGAAGGTCGGTGGTGGCTTGGTTAAAGCCACAAACTCTCATAGCTAGGTGAGTAATAAGACCTCCATAGACAATCGCTGTGTTCTTGGGATTAATAGCTTTGGTCAACTGAACAGCAAAATGATACGGAACACTAACAGACCATGGTACATCACCATTGACATTCAAAAATACTCCTAACATTTCTAACTCTACTCGTCTCACCAAATGAGGTTCGCACGACCCAAAAAGTTCAATCCCATGAATCTTTGCCAGATTCTAATGGCGGGATGATGTATATGTTGGTGTGGGACATGGTCCCAACGAGAGACGGGGTAAGTTGAAATAGCACTCCAAAGCAGGCTAACATCAAAGCCTTCCGGAGGTGAGGGAACAGTATTTTCAGTGGTGAGACCAAAATAACCAGCAAAGTTCTCCAAGTTCTTACTATAATCATCATTGAACAAACAAAACCGAACTTGAGGCATAGTGTTTCTATTTCTAGACCGATGCAACTCAAAAGAGCTTAAACATTCAAGAGTTAATTGAGGGTAGGTCTCATAGCTAAAGTTCATGCTAACATGCATACCTAGACCCCTAAATAACACTTTAACATGCTTAAGAAGTTTCATATGCCTTAAAGAAGAAACATTGAGGAACTTTGTAGCCCTCATACCTTTGCTTTTAAGAACGCACCATTTTTGCCATTGCTCATGTGAGCTAAATTCTACATCCGGGAAGCTAGGATCATGCATAGCATTCCCTTGATTTTCGGGTTTTTCATTAGCATCAAGCATTGCAATATCTTCCTCTTGTGCTCTACTACTCTCTCCTTGAGTGGAGGTTCTGGCCCTCTTTGATTTCCTTAGTGTAGGTGCCATTTTCTATAAATAACTAGTATTAAAAACACTTTATTTGTAAACACAATTTGATAGTCATAAGTGTTTAGAATACTAAGCCTTAAAGCACAAATTCAAGCATAGTGACCTTAGTAAAACATTGCCATGCTATCTTTGAAGCACAAATAGATGTTATAAGCATAAAAATATGTTAATTAGGTGAGCATCATATACTTGAATCATGAGTTTGACTATTACCTAAGGTACCAATGCTAATTTATCATAATAAGATAATAAGTTCATAGTATAAGGCATGAATTCAAGCATCATACTACCACTTAAACAAAAGCTCTTAGCATAAAGTAAAGATGAGTATCCTAACTAGCAAATGAACATCCAAATCAAAGTAATCATCCTAATTAATCACTAGAATTCACTCTATAGCATGTAAGAATCATTAGAAATCCAATTTAAACAAGTTTCGCAATGAAAATCAAGAACCCCCAAATTGGAGTTAGGGTTTGTTCATGTTGGATTTCTGAAAAATATAGAGAGAATAAAGTAACTAAAGTAGAAATAACTTACTTGATGATTAGAAGTTGCCCTTGATGAACTATAGGAACAAATTTTGCAAGAATAGACCAAGAATTGAGGGTTTTGAGAAAATTTCAGCTTTGAGATTGAAGAACACGGGTATAAGGTAGCAAGCAAAAAAGTAGCAAATGGGTTTTATAGAAGAAAATAGAGTAAAACACAAAACAGACCATTTACCCGATCGGGTAAGCATGGATCCGATCGGGTAAGTTCGCTGATCCGGATTTTGTGTCTTTTTTCTTTGCCACTTGCTCTTACCTTTTGGCTATGTCCTTGAACATATTTACTAACCTTAGTAATCTTGACAACTTGTGCCAAGGATAGCTTCGTCTTGTCTCAATAGGTCCTCCGATTCTAAGTACGAAAATCTATTGACGAAATATGCATAATAACAAGTAAAACGAAGAAAGTTTTCCTAACTATTACAACATAAAATCCAAAAATAAAGAGTCCAAATAAAATAGTCCAAACTAAAATCATTGTCTAATAAGTAAAAGAGAAAATGCATAAAGAAAAAGAAAAGAAAAAGACGGGTTGCCTCCCGACAAGCGCATTTTTTAGTCATGCTAGACTTTGTTGTTCTATCCCCCCTTAAGCCTTATGAAGGTATTTTAGCTCCTAGTAGCTGGATTCGTCCTTGAAGTTCCTCATTTACCTTTTTGCCAACACCCATGGCAATCTCATTCTTCATCCTTAATGGAGCTCTCACCCTTACCAAAAGGATTTCCGAAAGGTTTGTCACCGATTGTGACCACCAATGGTTCTTCACTCTCTTGGGAGCTTTGGCTAGAACTTGATAGGGTCAACTCATCTACTCTCTTTTGAAGAGACAAGATAGTTGAAGTAAGTGAGCCTAAGGCAGAACACATGGATTCTTGGGCTTGACATACTTCTCTCAACTTGGCATTTACTAAACTGTTTTGAAAAGATGAGTATTGTGGTGTATGAGTAGATTGGGCTTGATAAACTCGTGGGTGAAAAGGGTTTAAGGTTGTGAGTTTGTTCCCACATCGTTGAGGTATATGCCATATCCCACCACAAAGTTCACATGGTGTTGTAATTGAGGTAAATGGATTGAAAACTTTGGGGCGATATAAAGTACTTTTTGGGGTGGTTTCTTTGGATTGACTGGGACAAGCTAAGGAAATTGTAGTGTCAACTTCATTTGAAGTTTCCACTCGACTCTTCTTTCGCTCTCCCCCTTTGGGTTGCGAACCTTCCCCTCTTTATTTTTGTGATTTGGTTGATAGGTTTGATAAATTGCTTATGAACCTACGGTGAAAAGCGATGACAATCTCTTCCCACTGCATAGGTGTTGTTGCTTCCTTTAAGCGACGGGTGAACCACCATTTTGCTTCTCCCTTTAGTGATAAAGGAAAAGGTGTTTCTCTAATTTCATTTTGGGTGATTCCCTCCCTTATAAAGGTTTGACAAAGTTCGCAAAAGGTTTGAAGATGGTGAGACGGGTTTTCGTTTGGTTTTCCACTAAATTGATTTCCCTCTATGAGAGCAATCAAAGTCAAATGGACCCTAAGGATCCCACTGGCGATGTAACACCCGGAAATGTACCCTATTTTTATAGTGAAAATATTTTACGGATACTTTTCAGTAATTTTAAGTTTTAATTTAGAATTTATTATTCCGAGTCGAATTTAGAATTTCCGAGTTCGTATTTGGAATTTTCGCGAGATTCCATGAGAATCCCGTCTTGAGTCGTCTTTGACTTTTCTTGACTTTTGAGTCGTCTTTGACTTTTCTTGACTTTTGAGTCGTCTTTGACTTTTCTTGACTTTTGAGTCGTCTTTGACTTTTCTTGACTTTTGAGTCGTCTTTGACTTTTCTTGACTTTTGAGCCGTCTTTGACTTTTGTTGACGTTTTCCCATAAATATATCATACTCCTTAACCTATTTTCACTCATACACAAACACAACTTACTTCTTCCTTAAGAAAAGATCAAAACCTTGTCTCCCTCTTGATTTTCGATCTTTGAATCATCATAGCTCCTTCGTTCTTTGATAGAATTCACGTATGTTCGTCTCATTCTTCTCCTCTTACCTTCCTCTATCCGTATTGATATTAAAATCATCGTCTTTCTCGCTTTTCAATCTTTTCGTCTTTCTCAAGATGAATTTTATTCATCTTTTACGATCTATATGTAGGTGGTGACCTCCAAGATCCCGACAAAGACTATTTTCTAATAGAAGAGGAGCTTGACGAGTAGTGAAGACGCTTAAAGGTAACGGTGAAGGGTTACTCGATATCATTTACGTGTTTTATGTGTTTTCTAGGCTAGTAATCGTATTTAGATTATGGTTAGTATGCTTAGGACTTGTATTGTTGTTGATGGTTGTTGTTAGTTGTTAATTGATATGAGAATTGATGATTTGTGATGATAAATGAGGGTTTTGTTATTGATAACATGTTGATTTTTGATCGTCCTTGAATCCCGTGAAGGACGGAGGCTGCGTTGGGGGACGCAGGCTGCGTCGTAGGACGCAGACTGCGTCGTAGGACGCAGACTGCGTCGTAGAATGCAGGCTGCGTCGTAGGACGCAGGCTGCATCGTAGGACGCAGGTTGCGTCGGGGTGACGCAGGCTGCGTCATTCTTTGCCAACTGAAATTTTCCTGCACTGACCCCTTTTCGTAAAATGATCATATCTCCTTCGTTACTTGCTTGTTTTGGGCGTGTGACATCTCGTTGGAACCTTAAGAGGATAAGCTATCACCTCCATTTAGAATTTATGCATTTGCATGTCTAGAACTCTAGTTATGACCGTTTTAAATGGACCCTTGTTTTCGTTAGTTTCCAAACAACGTTGTTTTGGAGAGGTGATCTATGTTTTTTTTCATTATGCTTCCTAAACTTGTTCTAATGCTTATGTATCATGTATTGACTCATGTTTATCATATTAAAACTTATATGATTCCCTATTCTCATGTTTTGTGACGGTTTTTGGTATATTCCCACTTTGAGTCGGTTTTTACAAATGATACGGTTTGAGCACTATTTTGTCTTGTGCTTTGTACTCTCATTCCCTTGGCTACCTTCCCGTTCGTAAGGCTGGAATGTCGGAACGGAGAGGTATCCTACTGCTTAATTGCATGTGTTA
Organism: Heliosperma pusillum; assembly: GCA_022085475.1. Classification (NCBI taxonomy): domain Eukaryota; kingdom Viridiplantae; phylum Streptophyta; class Magnoliopsida; order Caryophyllales; family Caryophyllaceae; genus Heliosperma; species Heliosperma pusillum. Next base: position 35,430 of record JAIUZE010075145.1, on the reverse strand, counting down.
GTGGGCATACGACGACGTTGTTGGGAGTTGAACGCTATGCGTTGATCGACCCGGCCGTCAAATGTTGTGTACTTGCGAGGTGGTGTTATTTGCATGTAGCGTACCGCTTGTTATGAGGCTTGAGCTCTTTTCCGCCTCTTTCGTGAATTGATCTACCGAATTTGGGGTACTCGGCGTCTTTGTAAGACCGAGTCTTGGATGCGAAACGCTTTATCGCATGTCGAATCGGAAAATGTGATTCCGAGAATCTGGCCAGGTTTAGATTAGGAGCCGTTTAATTATCGTTCCTACCAGGAGGAAATTAGTCTACATACGCGAAATGCTTTATCGTGTATGCGTTCGGGAAATGCTTTATCCCGTGGATGCCTTTTAATCATACTTGCATATACACGATGCTAGGATTTCATTTACCGTGAGAGATGTCGTCCTTGTGTCGTCGTCTTTGAATGCGTGATTTCATGATATTATTCATGGTCATTGCATGATTGGGCATTGTCGATGTATTGGTTCGTGAATGGATGATAATATGTGGATTTATTGTGATCATCGCATGACTTGACTTGGTTTGTCTGTCGAGTCTCAATCTTATCAATCTTATACCGCTAACGGTGAGATGCAAGCCCTAGTGAGCGTATTCGGTTGCCTAAGAGTGTCTTCCCCGAATCTTTGAATAACATGATGGATTCGGATTTGTATTCCATATGCTCTTGTCATTATTTATCGAACTGCCTATCCATCCTTATCGTATCTCACATGTATATCTATATGTATGCATGCTCTACTTTTGTATTTCCTTCTATGTATGTTTAATGTGATATGGCTGGGAGAACCCGGAGTTACTCCACACTGATTGTGGCGTTCATGTTTTTCATGAATGAACAGGTTGCTTGCATGGATGGCTTTTTGCTTGACTATTTTGGGTTCGGGTGTGAGCTAGCGGGCGTTGTCCCTGGATTAAAACACCTCTAGACGATTTTAGCTAGTTTGCTAAACACTTGTTCTTTGTTAATAATTTGAGAGACTCCGTCTCTTTGTTGTATTCCGTACTTAGTTTGTAATATTTTGACATTCCTCGTATTTTATATCTTGCATGTATAAAAGTTTTTAAAACTTCATATTTCCGCTATATAATTCACATGCTTGTATGTTTTATATTTCCGCATTCGCGAGGGTTGTCATAGGCGAGCTCAAAAATCCGGTACCTTGGATCTATTCTAGTTAGCACCATTTTATCAACCTACAAGAAAAACACAAAAGAGAAAGTTAGAAATGAATTAAGTACGGTTGCACCTAAAAATGGTAGAAATAAAAACAAACAATTCATAAATAAACAAAGCCGTGCTCCCCGGCAACGGCGCCAAAATTTGATCGGTTTAGTCGCGGTCCCGATACAAAAATAATTACCCGCACTTAGCCTAACAACATAAGGAATGTAATTAGGGAAGTAGGGTGTCGATCCTCAGGGAGTACGTGTTACTTATGAATTGCTATGGATTGGTTTCCATTTAGAATCGAGTCAATTTAGTTGTTTGTCTAAACTATTAACATAAAACAAAATGACAAGTATATAAATGGCGATATGTAAAGAAAAAATATGTAAATTGCAAAATAAAAATCCAGAACAGAAGACATACCCGATCGGGTTGTCACGTACCCGATCGGGGAAATCCTCTGATCCGAATAACAAAAATTAAATTCTAACTAAAGACAATATTTAAATGACAATATTGAAAGTCTATCTAACTAAACTAATAAACTAGAGAATAACAATAATATAAACTATCTAGGAACGGAAATAAAAAGACGATAAAATAAACTATCTAAAACGATAAAGTAAACTAACTAATCAAGTTGATATAGTGAAAGAGAAATACATGTAAAACTAATTAAAAGTCTCATAGATACCAACATTAGAATTACTATCATTGCCTAGGCCTTGTAGCGGTAAATTCCTTCCGGATTCGTACCGACCTTTTAGTGGGTCCTAACGTCCTTTCAGCATGGTTAAATCACTAAACCCCTATTGGTAGTCCTAATTCCTATCCCAACTCTCGTTATAAAGATAGAAATGACTAATACCAACAATTGTTTATGGCCACTAAACATAGTTATAGAATTTGACACGACCAAAGGAAGAAACAATTAGATGGTTCAATTGGTAACTACTCTTCTTTTAATTCATTTAACTCGTAAATAATTTCAAATATTACAACTCTATTTATTTCATTTACACAATGATAATTTTACAATATTAGAATTAATCTAATTTATATGATTATGTGATTAAGTAGATTAGTAAGAAAAAGATGTATGAAGTTAGACTATGAAATATAAATACTAAAGTGATTATGGTGATTATATTAACAATGATTCTAATGACAATTTTTAGGATTATATGATTATGTAAATTATAATGTGACATGCTAAACAATATTTTGGTTTTAAATAGATTAATTTTAGATTGATTTCCTAATAATAACAATATTATGAAAATGATACTAGTGAGATTATAATTCATGATGATTAAAATCGCATAAGTAAATCAAGATTAGAGAATTACCGAATTGGAATATGAGTATATAAGAACGAAAGTAAGAACAAATATCCTATAACAAAAGCTAAGTAAACACTAGAGAAATACTAAGAAAACTATAAAAACTTGTAAGAAAGTGTGCTAAAAGATATGTAAAGATGATAATAGATTATATGAAAAGTAAGATTATTAGATAATTGTTGGATGCCTATTGTGTGTGATGATCATTGGCTTTTATAAGGCTGCATGGCTGCTGATCCTTCGTGCAAATTCGTACCCTAGTCAAAGCATTAAACCACCCATTTAAGCTCGGATTGAAGAAGAGCCAAGTAACGTCTTCTTGCATAAATACCCGATCGGGTATTGAGCAATCCGATCGGGTTTTTGTGTAATTGGAATTTTCCGTCTTTTCATCTTAGGCACGGAATCCTATGCCTTAGTCTTTGGTCAATGCACTACGGAATTGGGCTTGGGATGATCTTCTCTTGACTTGGGTTGAGTTTTCTTTTAAAGTTCAAAGCCAAAATCCAAATTGAGTCCATTCGAGGAAAGATGTAGCGGAATCGTAATCAAATCGTGAACTGGCTATCATCAATTCCTTGAAAACTCATATCCTAGTGTTTTTGCTCCATAAAGTAGGAAAATATAGCAAAACCGCTTCATTTCCTATAAAACGAGTCAAAACATGCAAAATAACTAGAATAGCAATATTAGCTAGTTAATCACTTAACAAAGTGCATAAATCGTATAGAAATCGAGCTAAAACGGGGGATAAATCAGTACAAAATATCACTTATCACCCATGTAGTGAAATGTTGGTTTTTGGCAAAAATTAAAAACAAAGATAGTCCCAACCAGCCTACCCCCCCCCCGCGCCCCCAACGGGAGGGAGCCCCCTGCCCTTATTGTTGTTTTTGTTGAGTGCTAATACTCCCAGCCGTTCACCCGGCCGCCTGCCATGCCACCCGCTGGGAGTCCCTGTGTTGTTAAGTCGGTTCTGTCTATGGTGAATGGTGCCCAAACGGATACCCGGCCGCCGGTCCCTTTTTGACCGTCCGGGATCCCCTGCTCTTCTTTTCCTTCTCTTATCGTCACATGTAATGGTTTTTATGGTTTGTTTAGCTTATAAACTTTCGTAATGACATTTAATATACCTGTTTAGACTACGCAATATCTCACATGCTTTTCTCACATGTTCAGTGACGGTTTTAACATGCTTCTCCCTTTAATTCGATTATGCCTTGGTTAATGGATCGAACCTGTGTATTGGATGTTTTGAACTCTCATTTCCCAGTTGCACCTCTATACTCGTTAGATTTGATGTCTGAGCGATATGGGTACAACCTTGATGCTTATTGCATTTGTTTAGTGGGGATATGACGACGTTGTTGGGATGCGAACGCAATGCGTTGATCGACCCGACCGTCAAATGTTGTATCCTTGCGAGGTGGTGTTATTGCATGTAGCGTACTCGCATGTTCGTTTTGACCTTGTCTTTTGCGTAGTTTAACCGGAAGATTATACTTTTGCTCTTTCGCGTAGTTTAGCCGAATTTTTGGTACTCAAAATCCTTATTGTTGATCGAGTCTTGGATGTGAAATGTTCATTGCATGTCGAATCGGGTACACGTCGTGTCCGGAGAGCCTGGCCAAGTTTAGACTAGGTTCGTATTATTATCGTCGTCCTACCGGGAGGAAATAATTCTTTCGTGTACGAAATGTTTATCGTATACAGTTCAGGGAAATGTTTATCCTATCGATGTGTTGCTCATATTTGATAAGTAAAGATGCTAGTGCGTGTCATTTACCGTGAGAGTGTGTTTGCTTATATTTGATTACCTATCTGATTGTATACTTGGAATTGTTGGATAATTGTGATTGGTTTGTATGTTGAGTCCTTAACCTTTTCAAGCACATGGTCACTAATGGTGAGATGCAAGCCAACGGTGATCCATGTGGTTGCTAAGGGGATTCTTCCCCGAGTCGATGTCGCATGTTGTTAAAATTAATGTTATTATGAGATGTTCCACTTATAATTCACATGATATGTATGTACGACATGATGATATATGTTTCTACACTTGTTTATGGGCGTTTTGATGTGATATGGCTGAAAGAACTCCGAGTTACTCCCCACTGACTGTGGCATTCATGTTTTATATGAATGAACAGTGTGATTGGTGATGCTTCATTTAAGTTTACTGAGTGAGCTAGCATGGGTTGGACTTAGTTGTTCGCTTAGTTCTAGTTTACTAGATTTGAATTCGTTTTGAGAGACTATGTCTCCGTTTTAGTATTTGTACTTTGTTATTCGTTTGACTATCCTCGTACTTTGGCATGTAAAAGTTTTTATAACTCTGTATTTTCCGCAACATCTATGGATGCTTGTTTGTTTTAATTTCTGCTTGTTTCAAGGGTTGTCATACTTGCTATCAGAGCCGTCGACGCTCCTGACGCACAGATGCGAACCCTAATCTAAATTATTACTTGACCCTAAAATAATGAATGAGTTATGGGTAGAAAACTAAGGATTTTGGATGGTAGTGATCTCTATGATTGTGCTAAGTGTTAAATACTAACCTTGTTTTGTTTTTGTGCCTTAAGAAGATGGTTAGACCTCGACTTGTGGAAAATGTCATATTGGAGGCTCTCACTCAAGTTCGTAGGAACCAACAAGATGCGGCCAATGCTAATGCCAACTATGCCTCTCCTCCTCGAGACGATCGTCACCAAGATGAATATGCATAGGTAGCTAGCCAAATAGCAAGAATTAAGACCAAGCCCTATGGTATAGAACCAGACCCTACAAAATTTTCGGAATGGTTCCTTGAAATGGGAAAGCTGTTTTACTTGTATCAACTACAAGAGGTGGACAAGGTGAGGACCGCCAAGCACTTCCTTTTAAGGGAGGCCGACAATTGGTGGTCAATCACTATTCTGAAGGCCATGCAACAAGACAACTTTGGATTGGAATACTTCAAGGTGCTAGTGGAGGATCATTCTATCCAAAAGAGCTCATGCAACAAAGACTCAAGGAGTTCATTGACTTCAAGTAAGGCGAGTTGACGGTCCAATATTTGACTACAAAGTCAAGTTAGCTCATTTCGCTCCTAGGCTTATCAACGATTATGAAGATTGAGCTTTCTATTACCGCAACAAATTGAGGGCCTTGTTACAAAGCAAAGTGAGGAGGAACTCCGTGTCCTTTGGCGAGTTCTATGATGATGCACTTTGGGCCGAGAATTCCATGAAGGCTATCAAAGAAGAGGCCAAGATCAAGAATCCTTCATCTTCCTTCAGTCCTTGACCCAAGTGTTATGGCAAGAGGCCATTCACACCTTCTTCATCTACCTCTTTTGCTAATAATAGGAGGTTCATTCCCAGAGGTCAAGCTCCTTCTAATGCTAATGCTCAAGCTCTTACTTAAGTGATTCCTCAAGCCAATGCCCCGGCCAATGTTCAAGATCAAGGTCGCTTATGCAACCATTGTAGGAAGCCTTACCACCCTTGAATTGGATGCTATAATAGGCCTTTCACTTGCAACTTTTTCAAGAAGCCCAGTCATCATTTTGACGATTTCCCATATAGGAAGCTCCCCAATGCTAAGCCTAAGCGTTATATTTTTGTCTTGACTCGTGCCAAAGCCGATGCTCATCCCAACATTATTACCGGTATGTTCTCTATTTTAGACCAACCATGTCTTGTTATCTTTGATACCGGCGCTTCTATGTCCTTTGTGTCATCCAGTTTTGTAGATACATTAACTCTTGAGTCTACTTCCAGTTAGGATACTTCCATATCCTTACCTTCCGGAGAAATCATTACTTGATCCCCAGTTTGCCGCGATGTTCCTATTCTTATTGGTAAAGCAGTATTTCCTGCTATCCTTCTTAGATTTCTTCTTGGAGAATTTGATGTAATTTTGGGTATGGATTGGTTAGCTAAGTATCATGCTAGATTTGAGTGTAGGGATCAATGTTCTTTCTTAAGAGTCCTTTTAGGAGTCCATGTAACAAACATGGGAAGTTATTCCCGAGTGGGTGTTAAATTGATTTCAGCTTTGAAATTGGTGAGTATGGTCAGAAAAGGTTACCAAACTTATTTATGTGTGGTGACTTCCTCTCCTACCTCCATGCCTAAGATTGATGATGTGCCCATTGTGTGTGATGTTCCTGATGTATTTCCCGATGATTTGCGCGGAATTCTGCCCGAGCGTGATGTAGATTTCTCTATTGGCCTTGTACCCGGAGCCGTCCAATTGCCAAAGCCCTTTACCGCATGGCTCCTACCGAATTGAAGGAATTGAGGAAGCAACTTGATGATATGGTTGAAAAAGTTTTTATTCGCCCGCGTACCTCACCTTGGACGCTCCTGTTGTGAAGAAGAAAGACGGTTCTACGAGACTTTGCATTGATTACCATGAGTTAAACCGAGTTACAATCAAGAATAAGTATCCTTCGCCAAGAATTGAAGATTTTTTTTTATCAACTTAAGGATGCTTCTACTTTTTCAAAGATTGATTTGAGATCCGGATACCATCAAATCTCCGTTCGTGATTCCGACATTCCAAAGACCGCCTTTAAAACAAGCTATGGTCACTTTGAGTCCAAGGTGATGCCATTTGGGTTAACGAATGCTCCCGCTATCTTTATGGACCAAATGAACCGTACCTTTAGTGACTTTCTTTATAATAGTGTGGTGGTTTTTATTGATGACATCTTGATCTTTTCTAAGTCCGATGAAGAACATGCTATTCACCTTCGTACCATTTTGGGAGTTCTTCGACCACAAAAATGGTTTCCTAGGTTTTCCAAGTGTGAGTTTTGGTTTCCTAAAGAGGGTGTTATGGTAGACCCTACAAAAATTGAAGTCGTGGTTTAGTGGAAAAGTCCCAAGGATGTTGGCGAGATCCCAAGTTTTCTAGGATTAGCTGGTTACTATCGACAGTTTTTGAAGGACTTCTCCAAGATTTCTAGATCTATAACCCATTTATTGAAGAAGGAAACCAAGTTTTTTTGGAGTAAAGCCTGCGAACCTGCCTTTCAAGAACTGAAGAAGAGGTTGACTACTACCCTACTTTTGACTTTGCGTGAAGATGGTGTGGATTTTGATGTCTATTTTGATGCCTCTAAGACGGGCCTAGGGTATGTTCTTATGCAAGAAAAGAAAGTCGTTGCTTATGCTTCTAGGCAGTTGAGAGTTCATGAAGGAAATTACCCTACCCATGACCTTGAGTTAGCTGCCATTGTGAATGCATTGAAGGTTTGGAGACATTATCTCATTGGTGTCCATTGTCGTAACTACACCGAGCACAAGAGTTTGAAGTACATATTTACTCAAAAGGAGTTGCGTATGAGACAAAAGAGATGGTTAGAGTTGGTGAAAGATTATGACTTGATTTGCTCTAACATGAAGGGAAGGCTAATGTGGTTGCCGATGCCCTTATTAGAATTTCTACTCATTCTTTGAGTGCCATTCGAGCGTTGCCTGTTGACCTTTGTGCCGAATTCCGAAGATTGAAGCTTGAAATTTTAGAGCATGGGTTTGACTACTTAGGTGCTATGGTTGCCGAGTCCGTTCATCGTCGTGAGATCCGAGAGAATCTAGTGGATGATGCTACTTACAAATATATTCATGCAAAGCTACTTGAAGGGAAAGCTAAAGATTTGAAGATTGAAGACAATGGAGGTCTTCGTTTTCGTGGCCGAATGTTTTTCGAAATGCCCTTTATCTTAGGAAGAGAATGCTTGATGAATCTCATCTATCCCCTTATTCAATTCACCCCGGAGGTGACTAGATGTATAAAGACTTGAAGCTACAATTTTGGTGGCGAAATTTTAGAGGCGACGTTGTGTCATATGTGGGACGGTGTCTCACATGCCAACAAGTGCAAAAAAGACCCATTGGATTATTACAACCTTTGGATGTTCCTTTATGAAACTGGGAGTCCATCTCCATGGACTTTGTGATGGCGTTGCCTAGAACCGTGGGTCGTAAGGATGTCGTTTAGGCAATTGTGGATAGATTGAACAAGTGTGCTAGGTTCATCCTTATTAAGGAGACTTGGCATTGGGATCGACTAGAAAAAGCTTATGTTGATGAGATTTTTTGCTACCATGGTGTTCCAAAGGAGATCATATCCGACCAAGACCCGAGGTTTTGTTCGATATTTTGGAAGGCTTTTTAAGAAGCCTTGGGTAGCATGTTTTTGATGAGTTCCGCTTTCCATGCCGCAACCAATGGCTAAACCGAGAGGACTATTCAAACCCTTGAAGACCTCTTGAGAGCTTGTGCGCTTGACTTTTAAGCTAGTTGGGAAAAGAGCCTACTATTAGTGGAATTCTCCTACAATAATAGTTATCATGCATCCATCAAGATGACGCCCTATGAAGCCCTTTATGAACGGAAATGTTGTAGTCCTATTTGTTGAGACCAATTAAGTCATGATCGAGATTTGGGTCCCGAAAACCTTGTAAAGACGATCGATCATGTGGAGATCATCCGTGACAGGATGAAAGGCGCCCAAGATCGCCAGAAACCGTATGCCGATACCCGAAGAAGACCTTTGGAATTTGAAGTGGGCGATAAATGTTTCATAAAAGTATCCTCTATGAAAGGAGTTAAAAGGTTTGGTGTGAAGGGTAAGTTGAGTCCAAAGTACATTGGACCCTTTGATTTTGTAAAGAGAATTGGTGCCGTGGCTTACAAGTTAAACTTGCCCCCGAATTTAGTCAAAGTTCATGATGTGTTCCATGTATCTCAATTGAGAAAGTACATAAGTGATACGAGTCACGTGTTACAAAACGAAGTCCCTGAGCTCGAACCAAATCTATCGTTCGAAGAGAAGCTGATTCGTATCCTAGATTGGAAAGACAGGAAGTTGAGGAGCAAAGTGGTGCCCCTAGTGAAGGTGTTATGGATGTGTGGTGTAGTTGAAGAAGAGACTTGGGAGACGGAAGCTTCAATGCGTGACAAGTACCCGAGTGTATTCGCTTAAGGTATCTCCTTTTCGGTCAAGTTTTGAGGGCAGAACATTTTAAAAGGTGGGGTGATTCTAATACCCGCCATTTTAGTAATTAGAATTTAATAATATTTAATTATTATTAGTTAGTCTTAGATAAGAAATTTCATAGTTGGGTTAAATCCGTGTTTAATTTATCAATTCTGAGCTCATATTCGGGTTTTTTCTCGAACAATTAAGTGGGTTGAGTCCCACATCTAGTTTTAGGCTTTTGTAATCCTTCACCCACCAAAATTTAACCCATTTCCTCTTATTTACATTTATTTTTCAGCAACTATCATCACTTCACCTCTCTCAAAAAACCCCTAAACCACCAATGTTGAAACCCAAGCTCTCAAGCTCTAACACTCTAAACCTCACATAACTTCTTCATTCCTTAGTCTTTTTCTTTCATTTTTACTTCATTCTTCCTCTCTTCTCTCCCTCTTTCTTTTAAGGTAAGAAAGATCCATGTTTGTATAACTTGGAAATTCCATCTTTTCTTAAAAGCTTGAATTCAACTCAAGTTTGCAATTTGTTTGTAGGAGGAGATCTTGAAGACCCGGATAGAGACTATTTCCTCATTGAATAAGAGCTAGAGGATTGAAGAGCACTTAAGGTAACGTAGACGGGTTACTCGGTGTCACATCTTATGTGTTTGTATGTTTAGGATAGATTTTCACATGAGATATTAGTTAATTATGTTATACTAGTATGATTATATGTTGGCATTTATCTCATGTGGTATACTTGCGGAAGTTCATTTTAATGTCGTTGAATTCATCTTATTAATTGTTAAACTTATGCTTAATATTATAAATGTTGTTTCATGATACTTTTAAATGATGGAATGTGATGATTTGATACTGATATGTTGCATTTAATGTGGTTGACTAATGATTAATGTTTGTATAAATGATTGGGTGTTATTGGATTTGGCTTAAAATTGTGTTGAAATTGATGTTCAGACAAAAGGAGTCCTTGCCGGGTACCCGGTCGCCGGTCCCCCTACCGCCTGGGAACCTCCTGAAGTGAATTTGGAATTTTGTTGAAGTTTGGACAAGGGAAAACTCTGGCTACCCGGCCGCCGGTCCCCCCCACCGGCTGGGAGCCCCGTGTAGTGAAATGTTAGTTTTTGGCAAAAATGAGAACAAAGATACTCCCAGCCGGCCTACCGGCCGCCCCCACCCCTCCCCCCTTGCCCTGCCCCCACCGGCTGGGAGCCATCTGCCGTTGTAGTTCTTTTGGTTGAGTGTTAATACTCCCAGTCGGACACCCGACCTTCTGCCAAGCCACTGGCTTAGATTCCTTGTGTTGTGAAGACGATTTTGTCTTTTGTGAAAGGTGCCTAGACGGGTACCCGGCCGCCAGGCCCCCTTGATCTGTCGGGACCCCTTGCTCTTCTTTCTCTTCTTTTCCTTCTCTTATCTTCACAAGTAATGGTTCCTATGGTTTGTTTATCTTATAAACTTACGTAATGACATTTAATATTCATGTTTATACTACGCAATAACTCCTATGCATTTCTCACATGTTTAGTGACGGTTTTAACATGATTCCCCTTTTAGTCGATTATGCCTTGATTAATGGATCGAACCTTCTGTATTGGATATTTTGAACTCTCATTTTCCCAGTTGCACCTCTATACTCGTTAGACTTGATGTCGAAGCAGCAGGTGTACAACCTTGATGCTTGTTGCACTTGTTTAGTGGGGATATGACGACATTGTTTGGAGGAAAACATAATGCGTTGATCAACCAGGCCGTCAATTGTTATATCCTTGCGAGGTGGTATCATTGCATGTAGCGTACTTGCATGTTCGTTTTGACCTTGTCTTTCACGTAGTTTAGCCGGAAGATAATACTTGTGTTATTTCCTCCTCTTTCACGTTGTTTAAACGAATTTGGGGTACTCGACGTCCTTTGATTTGATCGAGTCTTGGATGCGAAATTTTAATCGCATGTCGAATCGGATACACGTCTTGTCACGAGAGTCTGGCCAGGTTTAGACTATGACCGTATTATCGTCGTCCTACTAGGAGGAAATGAGTCTTTCGTGTAAGAAATATTTATCGTATACGGTTCAGGGAAATGTTTATCCCGTGGATGTGTTGATCATACTTGCTAAGTACAGATGCTTGTGCGTGTCATTGTGATACACGGATTTGCGACCACGTGCTAGGCTGTGGTGTGAGGAGCCACGGTCGGGCGCGCTTGAAAAGGGAAAAATGTAGAAATACGCATTTGTGGAGTTGCCACCAAGTTTTGTGGGAAGTTGGAACCGTTCAAATACCTCATGCCATGTCAAGACATAAAGCAACGACATGAACACTGAGAACGCGTTACCCTTAGCACTCTATGTATAGAATGACTCTCGTGGATGCCAATGAACACGGATGTTCACAAAGATTTAGAGTAAGGGGTGAGGGTACGTATTAGAAAGATCTTTAATCGAACACCTAATCATGCCCGCCTCGATAGCGGCCTCTACTAATGATTAGGGAAACTCTTATGTACTTGATATGTTGTCGGTTATATGCATGCTATGCAACATCCACGTTTTAATCATAGCATGTGAGCTTAGACTATGTCGGTGAACATGTAGTTTAGCAATCAATTATGTCCAAATAGGAATTAAATTGATTACATGTGAAAAGACAATTAAATCATACAATCGTTGCAATAATTAATGACTACATAAAATTACAAAAGAATTACAAAGATTACAACGGATCTCGGGATCTATGTCGGATATATGTCAGAATAAAGATTTAAAAGAAGAAAGAAAAGAAGAAAAGATTAAAAGACGGATTAGCTGTGATATTAGAATTAATAGTTGATTAAATATGTAATTAAGGCTACGTCGAGAGATAGAAGAAGATCAGAGACAGAATCCAACCTAGAATAGGCACAACACCGGATTCGTCCTCTGGAAGAGGCGCATCACTTGGTGCGTCTATTGTAGAGGTGGTTCTGGCTGTGAAGCCACAATCGCTATCAGTTAGTGTTCATTGGTGATTTTACGGTTTATTATCGATCTATAAGTCGAATAAAGATGATTTAATAGATTAATTTGTACTAAATTATATCAAAGACGAATTCAAAGACTAGATATGAACAGATCTAACCTCTAAAGACACGATCTTGATCTAAAGATGACAAAAACCCGCTAATATTGAATTATTAGGGCCCCAAAATGAACTATCTAAATATGAAAAAGATTATTTAAATAAGACTATTAAAAACGGTTTTAAAAAAGGTTTGACATAAGTCTGACATGAATCTTACATGAATTAAATAAAGTATAAAAGATGGGACTTATTACACCCTCAGACTTACATGTTTGACGAAACGAGATTAACTAAATTGCGTTTTAGTGATAGCTCGACTCGAATGTAAAGAAAGTGCGCTTGTTAGATGATTGAAAATAGATTAGTTAATTAGTTGTGTAATTGGTCAAATTGGCCGGTCAATGCAATAACGTGGTAGGTACCTAGAAGGATCTAAGCTTACATGGTCGACTGATCAAGCACGTAGATGTCAAAATGCTTAGAGCAAGGTCTAGAATGCAAAGAGAGAAGAGAATGGGCGGAACACTCGCGTGCCTTAAAAGAGAGAACGAAGCTCTACTTTTATAGGGAAAAATAGTAAGACTTTTGGAATAACTCGAACTAGGAATGAAATCTAGAAAATATTCCAGAAACATGAAAATTGAGATACGGAAGAGGCGCAGTAGGAACTGCGACTCTAAGAAGAGGCGCAGCACCTGCTGCGTTATTTCCCAAGAAGTATCCTACTATGAAAGAAAGATTTCCGCGTTTCCTTTATAGAATTGCGGTGAATTTCGAATTACTTTTAACTTAAATACGGATATATTTTACCAAAAAATATAAGTTTTGAATTATTAAAATATCCGGAATATTTTCCAGCATTCAGACTCGGTTTTAAAAGACGATTTATAGAAAATGAAGCGGTTTTTGACCTGGACTCCAAATAAACTCTAATAACTATCAAAATGACAGTATCGGCAGGTAGATGACGACCAAGGGGTAGACACAAGTATTTGAGCTATCATTTGACGATAAACTTATGAGCTATCATAAATCGTTTCGCATAGCAAACATGCGGCCCAATCATCACTGGGTGGTTGGCGGAAGGTGTAGAAACAATGTATCTACAGTCATTTACCGTGAGAGTGTATTTTCTTTTACTTGATTACCTATTGGATTGTATACTTGGAATTGTTGGATGTTTGTGATTGGTTTGTATGTTGACTCCCTAACCTTCTCAAGCACATGGTCACTAATGGAGAGATGCAAGCCAACGGTGATCCATGTGGTTGCTAAGGGGAGTCTTACTCGAGTCAATGTCTCATGTAGATGATATTAATGTTATTCTGAGGTGTTCCACTTATACTTTACATGATATGTATGTACGCATGAGGATATATGTTTCTATACTTTTTTATGTGTGTTTTTATGTGATGTGGCTGGGAGAACCCCGAGTTACTCCCCATTGACTCTGGCATTCATGTTTTATATGAATGAACAGGTTGAATTGATTGACGATGCTTCTTTTGGGGTTTACTGAGTGAGCTAGCAGGTGTTGGATTTAAACGTTTCACCTTATTCGCTTAGCTCCATCTTGACACACTTGGGATGGTAACATACATCTTGGTCTTTCCACATGACCGTAAAGCTTATGGAGAGGATCTCCATGCGAAGGAACAAGATGCTAGGAGAGAGGGGGTCGCCCTGTCTAATACTAGTTTTACCTTTAAAGAAGCCAAAACTAGATCCATTAGCTTTGATTGTGAACGAAGTCCCAGTAATTCACCCCATTACCCAATTAGTGAATGAAGTTAAGAGAATTAAGCATATTATGAATGAAGTCCCATTGGATGGAATCAAAAGCTCTGCTTATATCTTCTTTAAGCAAGCAACTTGGAGTTATATTTGACCTATTATAATCTTTGACAATCCCCTGTGTGAGCATTAAGTTTTCAAAAAGGCTCATATTCTTAAAAAAATATAGATGTTCAGTCCCAACCAGCTTAGGCATAATACTTTGAAGTCTAATAGTCAAGATTTTGCTAATTATTTTTTAAATGTTGGAGCAGCAAGAGATAGGCCTAAAATTCTTAACATAATTATTATTTTATTATTATTATTATTATTATTATTTTTTTATTAAACGATGAGCGCAACTTTCATTAAAGTAAAATGAGAAGTTTACATGAAATTGGTGGATTTACTCGATCGGTCGAGGAACCATGCTTATATATCAAGTCGAGTGGGAGCAAGATTGTCTTCCTAATATTGTATGTTGATGACATACTCTTGATTGGGAATGATATACCTCTCTTAACTTCGGTAAAAGTTTGGTTAAAGAACCATTTCCAGATGAAAGATCTGGGTGAAGCACAAAGAATTTTGGGGATCCGTATCTACAGAGATAGATCACGACGGATGTTATCCCTCAGTCAGGAGTCTTATATAGATAAGATTCTTGAGAGGTTCAGCATGACCAACTCCAAGAAGGGGAACCTTCCAATGGTCTCTGGGATGCATTTAAGTAAAGCTCAGGCACCAAAGACATCGGAAGAGGTCGATCGCATGAGTCGGATTCCTTATGCATCAGCTATAGGATCGATCATGTATGCCGTGATATGCACACGTCCAGACGTGGCATATGCATTGAGTATGACGAGTCGTTACCAAGGCAATCCATGTGAAACACACTGGATAGTTGTTAAGAATATCCTCAAGTACCTACGGAGGACTAAGGATTGGGTATTGACTTATGGAGGTGACACTAAGCTATGCGCAACCGGTTACGCAGATGCTAGCTTCCAAACGGATCGAGATGACTCGAAATCTCAGTCTGGATTCGTGTTTACTCTTTATGGCGCTGCGGTCAGGTGGAAAACCTCCAAACAAAATGTTATAGCAGATTCTACGACTGAGTCCGAGTACTATGCTGCTTCAGAGGCTGCGAAGGAAGCTATATGGATGCGTCAGTTCTTACAGGGACTAACTGTAGTTCCTAGTTTGGATGACCCGATCACCATCTATTGTGATAATAGTGGTGCCATCTTCCAGGCTAAGGAGCCTAAGTCCAGTAACAAGTCTAGGCATGTACAACGGAAGGCTCAAATGATCCGAGATTACGTGGAGCAAAAGGAGATAGTGATAGACAAGATTGCTACGGATGATAACGTTGCTGATCCTCTCACTAAACCGTTAAGATATGATAAGCATGAAGGGCACGTTATTTCCATGGGAATTAAGCGTGTTCCTGAGTTGTATTAGTAGTTTTATATGGATTAGACACATGTATCTTTTTCATAAAAACTATCTATGAAATCATCGTTTTGTTTTATATTTTGTTTTTCATGTGGGTTGTACTGACAACATTGAACACCACAAAGTGAACTGAATTACATTATATTTTGTTTTGGGTCCGTAACTGCCTACATGAGCTGATAACTCTAGCAATTATTTTTTGACGTCGATTGATGGTGGGTTCAACGAGCCATAAATTAAACTGTTGACTGATCCATCACAGATGCGGGTTATAATGATACTGCGCAGGACATTTTGTGACGACGTTATGGAGTCCTAAATGTTTCGGAACATTAGGTGCCAGGTCGTGGATAGGACATCCATAGTGTTCCTAGAGTCGATTCTTTTGACTATCGATTGTCTCTTGAGATAAAGGCAGTTTTTGGGTGACTTTGGTTTCTTTCTCATGGTCGACCGTAACAGGAGGCTAAGTAGATTTTCACTGGGTCATTTCATACTGCGCTTGTATCTGCAAGATTCGAGTTGAAGAAAATATCCAACCTTTATCAGGATATGATATTTCTCAGGGCCACTCGAGGAGCTGTAACTGAAATGCATGGCCATGCTCGAATGAAGATTCGTTTATCAGTTAAGTTACTCTCTAGTCGGGGAAACCACTCTTGATACTGATCACTTGTAAACTACGACCTTTGTGAATACGGACTTTGCAAATTGGTTTACATTGAGTGGGAGAAATTTATTATGGATATGAGAATCGGTTATCGCACATACACTTGTACGGACAAGTGGGAGATTGTTGGAGCCACTGTCCTCCACAGTTAGTGCAATAACATAAATAAATCTCTGTAGGTTCACAGGGTATACTTTGTATTGTAATCAGTTGATTAACGTTTATCGATAACGGTTGGCTTGCTAGATAAGTTTGACGTTATTGTCATACAGATGGCGGTGATCAACTGGTCCCTAAAAGTCACCCCTAAAGGATGTGATTGAGAGATGTGATTATTTGAGAAAATAATCATATTGATGCCTTATTAAATGACTAAAAGGTTAGTTGGTGTTTTTGACTAAAAGTTTAGTCAATGTGATGATGATATAATTATTTAATAACGATTAAATAATGTTAGCTAAGACGAATTAACTGTAATTCGTAAATTGAATATAAAAGGTTATATTTAATTGTTGTATATAATGTAAGCTAATTAAATATAAACCGTTATAATTAATTGGAAAATTATAAATATACGGATATTTATAATTAATGATGTATTATAATGTCGGTCTTTGACTAATGACGATTATAATATATTACATTATATTAGAAGCTAAAATGACCGGAAAAAGTGTCCAGATACACTCGGGTTTTTCCGGTCAATGGGTAGTTATTTGAGGAGACTAAATCTCCTCATATATGACCTAGTAGTGCCGTGAGATCAAGGAAGAGGAGAAAAATAATTCTAACCTAATCCTATGCTCTTACTTGTGCCTCCATCACACACTAAACACAAAAACCTAAAACAGTTAACTGTAACTTTTAATCATCTTTCTAGCAAAGGAGAAGGGCATATCTTGATCTATCTTGGGTGAGACAATTAGGAGGATATCAAATTTGATATCTGTTCTTAGGCCGATTTTGCTAGGACCAAAGGTTTAATTCGTTTTCTATATATTTTCATTGTTTTCATATTTATGACTCGCAATTCATATTATATAATTTTGTTATAATCCTAAATTTTAAGGGAATGTAAACAGTTATTTCCCACACCAAAGCGGGCATGATGAGGATGAAAGACGATGCCAAACCCCACGTGCATGGGGCACACCTCTCACCCGCAAGCTACGCCAAAGATACCACCAAGGCAGCCCCGTCGGACTACCAGCACGCAGCGGCCAACCACCAGCTAAACCATAACACGACGACCCAGAAGATCCCCTCACAGCCTTAATCGGTTTCTCTCCTTATTATTATTATTATTATTATTATTATTATTATTATTATTATTATTATTAATTTTTTTTATTTTTTATTTTTTTTTTATAAGATGCGCGCAGCTTTCATTAAAATAAAATGTAAAGTTTACAAGAAGTTGGTGGGGAGCCGAGAGACAATCTGGGCCCCCACCCCCTTAGCTACAGCAAAGCTAATCCTAGCCCCAGCATCCTGAGATACCGAGAACTTCGGGATCCGCTTAAGCAAGTCAACAGCATCCGAGCCCAGCTCCCCAAGCGAAGAGAAAGAGAAGGGCAGGAAACCATAGCCAGCAGTCGCGCATAAATCCCTATACTTAGCACATTTGCGCTGAGCAGCATGAGCAACAACCCGTCCCGGCACAAAATCAGACATCCCAGTCTGAGTCAAGGGGGAAGACCCTGTCAAATCAACACACACATCACGCCCTCTGTCCCACGAATAAAGTAGCAAATCCGCAGGTCGAAGAGATCCGCCATGCCCGTCAACCAAACCGATATCAACCTCCTTGCCCGAAGAAATACCAGACCTATAGCATATGTCGAATAAGGTGTCACGAACGAGGTTATGCCGATGCTTAACCCCCACAGTACCAGTACAAGAAACAGCGTGGTCCCCATACACATCATCAGCAAAAACCCGAGAGCAAGCAGGACAAGGCCTAGATACCGTGAATAACGGGACACCAAGGCGATACCCCAGCACACTACGGTAAGTCCTCCGGTTCATAGTCTGACCCAACCCAGAGATAGGAACCGCGCGCAACCAATCAGAGGCGTGGGCACCCTGCTGAGACTTCCATAACGCAAGCTGACGCGGTGTCAAAGAGAATACAGATTCCGCAGTAGCAGCAATCCTCGCAAAATATATATCTGCCAGTTTCTTCATAAGTTTAGGGGCAGCGATTTCACTAGGATCACGTAAAAAGGAAGAACCTGTAGTCTCAGAGAACACCCGCAAGGCATCGTCGAAAGTAGGACCAGAATCCACAATACCTGAAGACCGAAGTAGCTTAGCCTGCAAATCAGCAGACTGCAAACGGGACGCTAGAAAAGCATAATGAAAAACATCCCCGGCAGCATAAACACCGAGCCCACCCAGATGAAAAGGGAAAGTGGCAAGGCGCCACTGCCAATCCCCAAAACCAGGCCCAGACGCGGTGACAATACGTTCCAAGCTAGAACGAAGTGCTGCATCAAAACGAAGATGGACATACCCAAAGATCCCCGGGGAACATGTACGGAGAGTAAAGTAGAGCTTAGATATACCCGTACAAGCTCTAAGCAGAAGCAACTCACATTGCGGGTCCGCAATCCTAGCAACTAAATCCATCAGCTCGATGGTCTTAGTCACTCTCTTCGCCACAAGCTCACTGCCAAAACTAGAGCAAGTACTGACAGGCCCACCCAAAACAGAAACACCACGCATAGGCCGAGCATTGGAAGGAGGGAAAACACCAGGGAGTCGACTCCGGGGGTCCTCAGTAGGCCAAAAAACCTCAGTCTTAGCGACATTAAGATGGAGACCAAACTGAGGACCATCTGCCATAATCAAATCCAAAACCTTCCCCACCTCCAAAGTATCCCCAACAATGGTGCCATCATCCAAGTACCAAGCTTGCAAACTCAAATCAAAAGAATCCCGTATCTTGCACACCAAGGGATGCAAAACCAAAGCGAAAAGCAAGGGTCCCAAAGGATCACCCTGCTGGACTCCCTGACAAGACCACAAAGAATGTTCCCCATAATAGAGACGGGCAGGACTAGAGTAACAAAACTCCACCCAACGGGAAAGAATCGGGCAGCGACGGCGAACTTCCAAAAGCATGGTTACACGATCAACAAGGTTGAAAGCATTCTGGAAGTCAACCAGCAACATAGAAAGCCCCACATCACCACCACGAGCCTCAATGAACCGATTCAAGGCATGTAAGACAGCCTCTCCTCCACCGGACACCCCAACCCCAAACTGAAGACCAGCAAAATAAGAACACAAAGAAGGACCAACCAAACAAGCACCTACCTTAGAAACAAGACGTCTCCAGACGGTGCCAACAACAATCGGACGAACACCACCACCAGGTTTAACATGCGGCGTAAGTGGAGCGCTGGCAATGTACTCACCAAGAGCTTGTGGACATCTGCCCTCAAGAAAAAGATTGACCACTCTAGTAATAGAAGCGATCAGATCATCAGAGACAGCCACAACAGCGCCACTCAAGCAATCCAAGAGGTGTTGGGCACGAAACCCATCCCTCCCATAAGAAGTGCCACGTGGGAATTTACGAATCATATCTACAACCACAGCCGAAGAGGCAATAAGAGAATGGTGGTCCACAGGCAAAGGAGGCAAGGAAGGTGATGGGGCGGCCGGGTGCTTCTCTCGCAAAGCCCCAAGAGTGGCATCAGAGTAGGGGGCTACGCCAGAGGAAGAAAGCACCCGAACAGCAGCAGTATAGTGGCCATCACAAATCTTCCGCCGACATTGGCGGAGGTTAAGCTCACTAAAATCTAGGTCCCCCTCCACCTGAAACGAAGGAGGAACCTCAGCCAAACACTCCTGCAAAAGCTGCAAACCCCCTCCAGGTACCCCCCAAGCAAGAATAGCCCTGGTAATACTCTCCTCCTGACGCTGTCGCCTAACAGCAGTCCTACACTCAAGATTACTCCTAGGAACGAAGGTCTTAAGCAGACAAAGAGGCAACACAAGCAAACAAACCCAGCAGGAGAGGTCACCAGGGGAGTCAGCCACATCATCCAAGACCCCCATCAAAACCCGAGCAAACCCAAGACGACACTTAGGAGGAATAGATTTCACGGTGCGAAGGCCCAAAGAAAATAAACAATCAAGCGAAGACACGGACCACTGAACAGGCTCAACCCCATCAACAGACGAAATAACCGAGTGAGCCGGAGCCGGAGGTCTAGGGATACCGTGAATAATAAAGCTAATGATGCCGACACCTAGAGCGAAAGGTATGGGTTTTAAAACACTCCCCACACAACCAAAGCCCCATCCGCTTCAAAGTAATCTCGGCATTAGAGAAAACCGTCAGACTATCAGTAAGAGTTTGACGCGTCAGACCCATAGCACCATCAATACAATGTCGGTCCTGAAAATGCTTTTGCCAGGCGGCCTGAGTAAGGCCCTTACCACGACCATCCGGACACTCATGAATAGACGAGAAAGGACAATGGAACCGAACCAAAACAGGCATGATGTAATACGTACAACATCAAGCAAAACACTAATCACATGCAAGCCACGTGCATGTAAAGCAAAACAGGAAAACAAAACAAAAGGGAACCCTAAACTAACCAGGAATGCCCAACGACAGCGGCAACTACACCCACTATCGGCATCACCACCACGATATGGCCAAAGGCCGACCACCCGCCACAACAGCCGCCCCACAACACCAATCAACAAAACAAGTAAGAAAAAAAGAAAACCTTAAACGATCCAGGGCTGCCCGACGGCACCGGCAACAACAGCCACAACCGGCATCACCATCACGACAAGGCCAAAAGCCGACCACCCGCCACAGCAGCCGCACCACACCACCACAGCAGCAGCACAGCCAAAATGCGCAAATGGCGAAAACCCGCAAAAGCGCAGCGGCACCTAACCCAAAGGCGAACAAACCCCTTCCCTCTATATGCAAGAAGGTGGACGACGACCGGCAACAGAGGACGCAGTAAGCGGCACAACGCCGCACGACGACACCACAAAAAGCAAACAAAGGGAATTGAGAAAGAAAGCCCTAACCGCCAGCAACCCACATACCGTCTGAAGAAACGAAGAGCCAGGTGGGGACGGTGGCCGGTGAGGGAGCAAAGGTAGTGAAGGTAGCCGGGTAGGGAC
This sequence comes from Heliosperma pusillum, assembly GCA_022085475.1. NCBI lineage: Eukaryota > Viridiplantae > Streptophyta > Magnoliopsida > Caryophyllales > Caryophyllaceae > Heliosperma > Heliosperma pusillum. The sequence goes on along the minus strand of JAIUZE010075145.1, from coordinate 13,761 downwards.
GGTGGCCAAGGAAACCCTAGTGCCCTAAATCGCAAATCGCAAAACGCTCGCCCTCTCCCTCTCTTTTCGTTTCAAAATTATTATTATTATTATTATTATTATTATTATTATTATTATTATTATTATTATTATTATTATTATTATTGTTATTATTATTATTATTATTATTATTATTATTATTATTATTATTATTATTATTATTATTATTATTATTATTATTATTATTATTATTATTATTATTATTGTTATTATTGTTATTATTATTATTATTATTATTATTATTATTATTATTTTAATAAGATGCGCGCAACTTTCATTAAAATAAAATTAAGAGTTTACATGAAGTTGGTGGGGAGCCGAGATACAATCTGGACCCCACTCCTTTAGCTACAGCAAAGCTAAGTCTATTAAAAATATAAGCGACCACCTCAGCCCCAGCATCCTGAGAGACCGAGAATTTATGGATCCGCTTGAGCAAGTCAACAGCATCCGCGCGCAGCTCCCCAAGCGAAGTAAAAGAGAAGGTAGGAAACCATACCCAGCAGCCGCACATAAATCACCATACTTAGCACATTTCCGCTGAGCAACATCAACGACAACCCTTCCCGACACAAAATCGAACATCCCAGTCTGAGTCAAGGAGAAAGGCCGTGTCAAATCAACACACACATCATGCCCTCTGTCTCAAGAATAAAGTAGCAAATCCACAGGATGAAGAGATTCGCCATGCCCGTCAAACAAACCGATATCAACCTCCTTGCCCGTAGAAATACCAGACCTATAGCTGTTGTCGAATAAGGTGTCACGAACGAGGTTATGTCGATGCTTAGTCCCGACTGTACCAGTACAAGAAATAACGTGGTCCCCACACACATCATTAGCAAAAACCCGAGAGCAAGCAGAACAAGGCCTAGATACCGTGAATAACGAGACACCCAGTCGATACCCCAGCACACTACGGTAAGTCCTCCAGTTCATAATGTGACCCAACCCAGAGATAGAAACTGCACCCAACCAATCAGAGGTGTGGGAACCCTGCTGAGACTTCCACAACGTAAGCTGACGCGGTGTCAAAGAGAAAACAGACTCTGAAGAAGCAGCAACCGTTGCGAATTATATATCTGCCAATTTCTTCATAAGTTTAGGGGCAGCGATTTGGCTAGGATCACGTAAAAAATCTGAACCTGTAGCCTCCAAAAACACCTGCAAGGCATCGGCAAAAGTAGGACCAGCATCTAGAATACCATAAGTGTGACAACCCTCGCGAATGCTGAAATATAGAACATACAAGCATGTGAATTATATAGCGGAAATTTGAAGTTTTTTTAACTTTTATACATGCAATAAGAAGTATACGAGGAGTGTCAAATATTACAAACCAAAGTACGAAATAAACTACAACAAGAGACGAAGTCTCTCCAAATGTTAACAAAGTAAAAGTGTTTAGCAAACACGCTAAAATCGTCTAGAGGTGTTTCATCCATGGACTACGTCCGCTAGCTCACACCCGAACCCAAAATATCATTGCATAAAGCCATCCAAATCAAGCAACCTGTTCATCCATGAAAAACATGAACGCCACAGTCAGTGGGGAGTAACTCTGGTTCTCCCAGCCATATCACATCAAACGTACATAGAAGGAAATACCAAAGTAGAAGCATGCATATATAGATATACATTTGAGATAAGATAAGAATAGATAGACAATTCGATAAATAATGATAAGAGCATATGGAATACAAATTGAGGAACCATCATGTTATTCAAGACTCGGGAAAGACACTCTTAGGCAACCGAATACGCTCACTAGGGCTTGCATCTCACCGTTAGCGGTATAAGTTTGATAAGATTGAGACTCGACAAACAAACCATGCCAAGTCATGCGATGATCACAATAAATCCATCATATTATCATCCATTCAAACATACCATACATTGACGATGCCAAGTCATGCAATGACCATGAATAAAATCATGAAATAACGCATTCAAAGACAACGACACAAAGACGACATCTTCTCACGGTAAATGAAACGCACTAGCACCGTGTACATGGCAAGTATGATTAACAGGCATCCACGGGAGTAAAACCTTCCCTGAACGCATACACGATTCAATCCATTTTGTATATGTAGACTAATTTCCTCTTGGTAGGAACGATAATAAAACGGCTCCTAATCTAAACCTGGCCAGATTCTCGGAATCACATTTTCCGATTCGACACGCGATCATGTTTCGCATCCAAGACTCGGTCAATCATAGACGCTGAGTACCCACATTCTCGGTAGATCAATTCATGAAAGAGGCGGAAAAGAGAACAAGCCTCATAACAAGCGGTACGCTACATGCAAATAACACCACCTCGCAAGTACACAACATTTGACGGCCGGGTCGATCAACGCATAGCGTTCAACTCCCAACAACGTCGTCGTATGCCCACTAACACATGCATTTAAGCAGTAGGATACCTCCCCGTTCCGACTATTCCAGCCTTTCGAACGTGGCGGTAGCCAAGGGAATGAGAGTACAAAGCACATACCAAAATAGTGCTCAAACCGTAACATTTGTAAAAACCGACTCAATGTGGGAACATACCAAAAACCGTCACAAAACATGAAAATAGGGAATCATATAAGTTTAAATATGATAAACATGAGTCAATACATGATACATAAGCATTAGATCAAGTTTAGGAAGCATAATGAATAAAAACATAGATCACCTCTCTAAAACAACGTTGTTTGGAAACCAACGAAAACAAGGGTCCACTTTAAACGGTTATAACTAGAGTTCTAGACATGCAAATGCCGAAATTTCAAATGGAAGTGATAGCTTATCCTCTTACGGTTCCAACGAGATGTCACAAGCCCAAAACAAGCAAGTAACGAAGGAGATATGATCATTTTACGAAAAGGGGTCAGTGCAGGAAAATTACTGTCGGCAGCGAGTGACGCTGCCTGCGTCACGACGACGCAGCCTGCGTCCTACACAGGATTCAGGAACGATCAAATATCAACAAGTTACCAACACAAAAATCCTCATTTATCATCACAAACCATCAATTCTCATATCGATTAACAACTAACAACAACCAACAACAACAACACAAGGCCTAAGCATACTAACCATAACCTAAATACGATTACTAGCCTAAAGAACACATAAAACACGTAAATGATATCGAGTAACCCTTCACCGTTACCTTTACGCGTCTTCAAACGATTTCTATGTCTTCCTAGTAGTCTCCACCTACAATTAGGTAATAAAAGATGCATATAATTCACCTTGAGAAAGACGGATAATTTAAAAATCGAGAAAGACGGTAATTTTATTACCAATACGGATAGAGGAAGCTAAGAGAGGAAGAATAAGACGAACTTACGTGAATTTGAGCGAGTAACGAAGGAGTAGCGACGAATCTAAGCTTGATAAAAATGGAGTTTAGGTTTTTGGTGGTTTGATGAGGAAGAAAGAGTAAGTGGAAAATGAAAGAAGGATTTAGGGTTTGAGGGAGTATATGAAGGAAAAACTCAACGAAAGTCAAAGACTGCTCAAAAGTCAAGAAAAGTCAAAGACGGCTCAAAAGTCAAGAGAAGTCAAAGTCGCGTTAAGACGAGATTCACATGGAATCTCGCGGAAATTCCAAATATGAACTCGGAAATTCTAAATTCGACTCGAAACATTAAATTCTAAATTAAAACTTAAATTCGCTGAATAGTATCCGTAAAATATTTTCACTAGAAAAATAGGGTACATTTGCGGGTGTTACAATCACCCCACCTTTTAAAAAGTTTCGTCCTCGAAACTTGAGAGTAGAAAACAAAAGTATCAAGGACAAGAATCGGTTTTCAAAATTAATACGAAAACTCTTATAAGGAAAACATCTATGAAACGAGGTTCATCTCGAAAACGTTTTAAGGAGAATTTTCATAAGTGTGAAACTTTACTTACGGATCTCAAGAGTGCCCGTCGCGAACGAGAACTCAATTTATCCAAATCAAACTAAAGTCGAAATAGTGAAAACGAAAATCAAATAAGCGTTAGTAAGTGTAGGACTAGTCACCAGACGTCTCCAATAATAAGTCCAAACATCCAACCAAACGCAAAATCCAAACATAAAATCAAAAGAAATCCATTTTTTTTCCAAAAAGAGGGTACACAATCCATCTTTAGACTTCTTTGAAAAGTTAAATTAGAAATATAATATGGAAATTTGGAGGTTTTATCAAAGATAAAATCAAATAACAGGACATTACACGAACATAGAGCGACTCGCACATTTCACACACAATTCAGGGTAACAAAAAATATATACAAAACACGCAGAAACGAAACAAATCGAACTCTTTGGGATAGGAAGATCGAGATAAAGTCGGCAAGAAGATCTACAAGAATTCGACATCACTAACTCTACTAATAAACCAAATCCTCAAGAGAGTGCAATTTATCCTCAACATTTTCAATCATCAGATTCCTACAAAAATATTTCATAAACATGAAACTTCGAGTAACAAATCTCAATTATTCAAATCCAATTAGAATCTTTCAAGGTCCATCAGCACGGAAGCCTCCACAACTAACAACTCACAAGAAATATTCATTACGCACTCTAATCTTCTTATCTTCATCAAAACTCTTATTAGAAAACACCACAAAAATATTTATCTATGGAAACAGGATCGCTAACAACCACAAAGTAAAGGACTTACCATGAAATCCTTTAATCCAATTTATTTCAAACTCATTATCCTAAATTTATAATGAACTTTCCCATCCTCAAAAGTCAAAACACAAACCACGCAACAAAACATAATCATCTAGGATCCAACTAGTCTCATCCAAAGTCTCACGACAAGGGAAAATCCACAATCCATTATTGCTTATAAGAATTCTTTAATACACCCTAACATCCTTAATTCGATCATTACTACGCTTGAAGCCTCAAATATAAATAGTCACATTAGCAAACTATGGGTTACTAATCCTCAAGATAAATGGGTTCACCATTCTAACTCTATAATCCATAACAACTGAGCACTCACTATTCAAAGCTTGCAACGAACATTTCTCAAAGTCAAACTATGATTCCGTAAGAATAAAAGAGAATTACTAATTCCAAACCACAAATGGCCAATCACTTGGCAATCAGACAACCATTCAATTCATCTAGATCATCTAAAACTCAAAATGAATCAATTTTCATTTATGACAATACTCCTCAAACTTTGGTACCAACTCAATTACCCTAAAGCAAAATCTTATTTAGAATCCACCAATTAGACACATTTAATTCTCAAATGACATACCAAGCAACCGATATACTACTCAACATCAACAAACTATTATCATGATCAACTCAATTCTCAAAATAACACTACAATACCAAGCTCGAAACCTAAAACCACCAAGAGAGGATACACTATCACTATTAGAATTCATCCTACAGCATAAGTCCTATTTCCCATAATCAAAGGCAACATAAAATTTTATCAAACCAAAGACACATATTCTAGCTAAAGAATTCCAAAATACATTACACTAAATCTCTGAGCCTTACAAACGGAATATCCAATCCACTAGAGAAAAGATGAAGGAGCAATGAGATAGGAAACGATAAGGAATCTCAAGGAGAACACGAGAATAGTTCAAGCACGAGATTAGAAGAGAGGATCGCTTGAAAACAACGAGGTCATAAGCAAGAGACAAAGCAGATAGCAGAGTATGAAGATATATGAGTAAGAAAGAAGATACGAGTTTGCGATTTCTTAAAGATCAATCTTCACAAAAACATTCAAGAATGGAAATGATAAGGAATGATGGTACGAGTAAAGGTTTAAGGTTTAATCCACAAAATTTCTCCTTTCAGGCTTAGGGTGATAGTAAAGCAACTCATCCAAAACAAAGGTCTCTTACAAGGGACCATCGTACCACAATCATCAAAGTAAGGTACACCTAGATTTAACAAATCGATAACAACCCAATTCATCCACCCTTTCATATAACACGGATTCCTAATTGCGGAATTGCAACTCAAGCATAATAACATTCTCTCAACTCCATAATTTGACACATTCCCAAAGGTTTCAAAAACCGAAGAACCAATAAGGAATTCTCCATACTAATCTCTTTTCAACTCCTACGGCTACAAGGTAGAACACCGAACAAAACGTCATTAACAACATCATATAGCCCACGAGTTCATTATTAACAAAGTACAACCTCAAGTCAAACATCATCATTAACGCCCCAAGGTATTTCCATCATAATTCACATCATAATCCTCAAGTAATATGGTTCAACTTACAATGAAACCTTACTACTCCAAACGAGTCTCCGATAGCATAAGATAATATCATATCTTTAAATCCAAGAACTATAGCCAAATGCTTTTCCACCAAGCCTATACCCACAAACACACAATAGGAAACCATGCACAATAAGTCGCTTAACCTCAAAAGTATTTCGCACCTCAAGATATCATTTAAAGCTTCTCATTTACACCAATTAGACATATCATAAGCATGGTCTTCAAAACAATACTAAACATCTAAGTCCAAAAGACTAAATTACTAATGAGTTAAGAAGTCATAGCCAACTCATTCAACCTTACACCATCAAATACCATGAACTATCTACACATTAGTCATGGCAAGCATCAAGCATTAAAATCATCAAACATATCTTACTACCTTTCCTTAGAGTTACAACCAATCATCATTATAGGGTGAATTTAGATCTACACCATTTTCCTCAAATCACAATTTCATTCTAACCAACACTAATATTCCACAAAGTTCAAAGTTCTTCCGATCAAGTACAATATACCACAAACAAAAGGGTATGACATCCATAAAAATTTTACCTGAGGAAGGTAATGATACCAATGGTAAAATGGAGGAAACTATCAAGAGTAATTTGCAAGAGGCAAACAAGATGGAAGATAAAGAAGCACTTAGATAGAAGGAAGAGAGCATAATACAATAAGGACGAGAGAATTCATAGATGAGGAAGAAATACACTTCAATTAGGCTTGTCAATCTTCAATCTTCGGTAGAGGATACTTCTTCTAGGTAACAAATGATCCACCTTAAGACGGTAGATACAAACAAACATAATGTGACACCCTCAAATTTTCGGAAAGAAAAAAAATAATTTAAATACATACTGAAGGTGTCCGAAATAAAAAGGTCATTACAAAACGAAATAATATTATACAAAAGAAATATACAAGACGGGAGACATAACTCCCGTATAAATACGGAAATAAAAGAGTGTATAATAATATACAATCTAAGAACCGAATATAGGTCCAAGGTAAATACTTCGCTCGCTATCTCGTCAATGTACCCAATGTATGCATCACAAACCTGCCAACCGCATTAAATATAAACACGGAAGCCACAGTCAGTGGGGAGTAACTCCGAGTGCTCCCAGCCACGAAATGTCGAGTTTAATAAAACATGAACAACATAAAAGAAATGTATATGGCAAATACAAAACCTTAACATATACGATATGCTTTTCATGTTATGAAACAATTAACTAACATATAACCTATCATATGAAAACTATCATGTGAAACCTATAATAAAATATAACAAGAGGTAGGGAAGCTGGTATGCTAGCTCAGAGGTTACCCTGTAACGTGGCCATGATACACTCAAACCCTAATCAACACGTAATCATGTGAATCAGTTAACAATCGGTAATCCAAACTCTATCAACCTTAGCCGGCTTGCATCTCACCTTCTAAGATTCATAGAATCATACAAACATGAAAGACAAATACTTCTACAACCAGGCATAAGTTCTTAGTCCAGTCAATAGTCGACTTCTGTAACTCGAGGCTATACCACAAGGTAGGAAAACATCCTAGTCCTAGACTGATCAGACCTAGCGACAACAGCTATTCCATTCCCCGTCCCATGACATAACCGTCTATGAGAAACTCTACTAGGCGACCCCCTAAGCAGAGATGGCTAGTACTTAAGCTGGCTCCAGTCCCAAAACGGATCAGGCATCCATGCCCCGACTTGGATATAAACCCACCAAGCCGAGACACAAAAGCTATCAACAAGTGAACATATACTCGTTAAAGACAGTACCTGCCTATCAATGTCATGGTCTAAGCTACTCATTTAGAATTAGAATGGTCAAGACGCCATATTCTCATAATTCTCTATGGGTACTTAGTCAACACGACACCAACCATAAAATCAAGAAGTCACGGGAAAACATCCTATCATGTGACTAATTGCAAATAAATCATATTCATATATCATATCGCCTCATATCTACTAAGGCTAATTCAATAAGTAAATAAAACTTTACTTGAAGACAAATCCCCGACCCGAGTCCCGCGACGGGTCATCAGTCAAATCGGGGCTGACTAGATCTTAGTTTGACCAAACCCGTTGGATCAAACCGTCTAGAAACAGAGTCTTTATCACATAGACATAAAATCAACATATTCATTACATGTTATTTTATTACTACTTCTAACATGTGAATTATCATATTATACCCAAAACCCGCTTGACTTAAATGATTTCAACGTAAACTAATCTCGTATTATAATTTCTAACATGTGAGCAATAATAATTTTATGAAAACCTTTTTAATTAAATATTTTACTTATTAATATTTCCCACTTGTTAAATATTACAAAACACGATAAAAATGACGATACTCAAAAACCGTCACAAGTCCCAAAGTGGGACCCACGGGCTGAGTTGGGCCGGACCCACATGGGCCTGATTTGGGCCTCACGGCCTGATTTGGGCTCAATGGGCTGTTTTGCCTAAAATTTCTAAAAACCGTTTTCCCATATTTCCCGCATGCTTTAACATATTTAAAACCCGTCAAAACAACAACCAATCAATCAAACATCGACACAACCCAAAGACCAAAACCCGGACCCACCTTGGACCAACCCAGACCGGGTCTGAACCGGCCTGGACCGGTCTGGTTGGTCCGGTTCTTGCCTTCTCCACGGTTCACCCAACAAACACAACAAATTTATTCTAACATGTTTTAAATTATCAAACACCCATTTTAACAACCATCATACAAAAATCATTATTATGAATAATCATCCAAATTCATCAAGAATACTAAAACAACATAAAAATTCCTAACAACATAAAAATCATCAAGAACAATAAGACAACATAAAAATCATAACTTATTAAAAATCATCAAAATTCCTCAAGAACACTAAACTTGTTAAAATTTCCTAAACAACATAAGAATCATAACTTTATGGAAAATCATAAAAATTCATAAAACACAATAATAACCATTACTTATCATATTACGAACAAAAATCCATAAATCATAAAAAGATGAACCAAAAATAAAGATGAACCAAAATCAAAAGAAACAAAACTTAAAGCTAAGTTACTAACTAAAATCATACATAACCATAACATGAACAAAACTAAAACCCATGTGACATTAATTCGTCGAGTAAAACGGAATTGTTACCTTAGCTAGCCAAAACAATTAGCACCAAAATAATAATAAGAAGTATATAATAAGAACCCTCCTACTAATCTTCACCCAAAATATACGAGTCTCCAAACTCGTCTTCAAAATCTTCCCCTATAAGAAATAACAAGAAAACATTATTAGAACTAAAAATATGAATTTCCATAATTAAAGTGTTGAAAATGATCTTGACGGAATTGAAATATAACCGTACGTGAAGATGAGGAGCGAAGAGGGGAGTCTAGAAATATAAATTAGGATGGATTTAATTAAGAAACGAAGATTTTATGAGGGTTTTGCTCAAGAACGATGAAGAACAAATGATGAACGACGAAGAACACGAAGAACGATTAAAGAAAGTGAGGTTTTGATCTTTATTTGATTTATTGTAAGATGAAAAGTTGTTTGTGAGTAATGATGGTGTTGGGTGAGCCGTGTAGTTATAGGCAAATAAGGATGTCGAGTTTTGAAATTGTTGTTACGTAATTGACTCGCGTTTAATAATTATTTTACGGTAAACGATTGAATATAATTAACGATAAAGTTAATTACACTAAATATCAAGATATTATATTATTAATAATCGAAAGAAAGACAAATATCTAGTCCTATTAGAGGACTTATGAGCCGTGTGAAATGATGAGAAGACGGATCTGATTTCGATCGTTTTGCGTAATTTTCGTTAACTGATCGATAAAGTAATAAATATCTAGATATTTTGATTAGTTTAATCAACATAATTAAAATATCTATTTGTGAGTGGAAAGCGATGACACGCGCGTGTGACTCATGCCAAAGTCGAGTTTCGATTTTGTTTCGCGCTTTACGATGAGTCGGGAATAGTTAAATGACGTTCGGTTAAAACCGTAAACGTTATTCTTTAAATTCCGAATAAATTCAAAATAATTATATTAAATTATGATAAATCTTAATAAATCTAAATAAAAATAAATCAAAAATAGTATTTTTTTAAATAAAATTTCGGTCTTCATACTTATGAGACGAGTCGGGAAAAAGTCAACGGAAGTCAAAGTTGACTGAAAAGTCGAGAAAAGTCGAAGATGACTTAAAAGTCAAGAAAAGTTTAGGACGACTTAAAAGTCAAGAAAAGTCAATGACGACTTTTAAAAAGTCAAGAAAAGTCAAAGACGACTTAAAAGTCAAGAAAAGTCAAAGATGACTAAAAACGGTCTTGTCATGAAATCTCTCAGAAATTCCAAATACGAACGCGGAATTTCAAAATAAGACTCGGAACAAAAATTCCTATTTTAAAAACTTAAGTTCTACTGAAAAGTGTTAGTAAATATTTTTACTAGAAAAATCGGGTACTTTTCGGGTTGTTACAATCACCCCTCCTTTTAAAAAGTTTCGTCCTCGAAACTTAGAAGAAGAAAAGTAACATATATGTAGGTCTATTTCAAAACTGTTAAAAATATATTTGTATTAAAAATACAGGGTCTTATCAATGGAACGGAAGGTTCTCGTCCGCGGTTAAGAACATCGACGTCCCAAGTCAAAGACTCAAAAGATACATTTTCGCATCAATAAATGAGAAAACTAGTTATCGAACGTCTCCAATAACAAGTCTCAACACTCCTTGACGGTAAAATACTTGAAATCATAAAACATTTCTAAAAACTTTTAATTAAAAATTTCATAGTAAGGATAATAACTCCATTATCGATTCCTAAAATTTCTAACTAAAGCTTATAGTAATATATCTAAGAGAAATGATACTCGATAGAAGGAACTGAATATCCGAAAGAATAAATCGAATAGAAAGAAGAAAGAAAGAAGGAAAGAAGAAAAAGAACGAAAGATGAACCCCAATACTATCTTCCCTCTATGAAAATTCAAATGTCGATTGTAACTCGACAATACTAACTGTACAAGTAAACTAGTCCTCAAGAGAGTGCAATATATCCTCAACATTTCAATCATCGGATTCCTACCAAGATATTTCATAAGTATGCCACATCAAGTAGCAACTCTCAATTATTCCAATTCAATTAAAATCTTCTAAGGTCCATCGAAACTATTATTGGAAATCACCATCAAAATATTTATAATTAAAGAAACAAGACCGCTAACAACCACAAAGTAAAGGACTTACTATGAAATCCTTTAATCCAATTTATTCCAAAAATTCATTACTCCAACTTATTTACAATGAACCCTCTCATCCTCAAAAGTTGAATCTCTAAACCTCAAAGAGATTAGTCACACAAATCTCGATTCACTTAACTTTTGCCAAACATAGGGCAATGCGACCGTAAATTAATTTACTTATCTCCTCCAAACTCTCTATACATCGGTTTTCGCTTATGACTATATTCCTCAAGTTTGGTCATCCAAATCCCACATTCCACAAGGTAATTATTCCCGTTAGGGTCCAACATTTAAAGACAACAAATTCTCAAATAACATTAAAATCACTCAACTTTCTAACCACAACTACAACTATTATTAAGCTTATTTCGATCCTCAAAAGATATTGTAACTTCAAGCTTTTACATTTTAAAACCACTAGGATAGTTTCTTCCTAAACTTATTCTCCATTTTCCATAATCATTTAAACACGAAACTAGCTCCATAGAACTGTTAGGTATCATATTCAAAACTTCCTCAAAATACACCTAGTAACCCTTACGTTAGCTAATAAGAAAAACTACTTCTCAAGAGAGTAGGGATAAAAGAACATGATACAAGGAATATTAGGAAGCATTATTAAGGATTAAGATAAGATGAAAGAGGCGAAGGCGAAAAAGAAACGAGGCTGAGGAAGAGACAAAGAAGGTCCTGTATCTAATAAAATTAAACACGTATTTCATAAATTGAGACGTACCAGTCACCAGGTCTGGTTGAGCATCGGCCTCAGCGCGGCTCATAACGAAAATTCGACCCTTAGGTCTCCCAGAAACAACCGGTGTAGAAGCTGTCTTCTTCTTATCAGGACATTCAGTATACCTGTGTCCCGGTTTCTGACAATTAAAGCACACAAGTGGCTTGTTGAAACAGCTAAAGCCCGGATGCATAGGCATCTTGCACCGAAAGCAATTACGACCCTGAAGATCGTTGTTATTGCTCGGTACGAATGGACGATTACCTCCAGTTGCTTGTCCATTCTGAAAGTTCCTTCTCTTGTTCAGAAAAGAAGGAGAAAAAGAAGGTCGGGAAATAGGATATAAAGGTCCCTTGCCATAGGAATTAGGAGCAACATACGAGGAACGAGCCTCGTCGGCAATCTCCCGAATAGAACTCTCTGCCCATAGGGCATCATTATAAATAGAGATGAAAGAAGTAGAACCCCTACTAATCTTTCCCTTCACTTGGGGAGAAAGCTTTTCCCAAGTAAAAGAAAGCAGTCTTCCTCACTCGAAACTAAAAGACGAGTGGCATAATGAGCCAAACTATTGACTGAGTTTGAACTCTGAACCGAAAGAAGTCCTTGTTTTTCAAAAGCCATTGAAATCCGTCAACTTCTGCCGGCATCCAAACCATCCGGGTAGACCTCGCCTCAATAGTTCACGGAATCGAGTCCACCCGAAATTCAGGCTAAACTTCCAGCAGTAGGACCAGAAGAGTCCACCACTGATCCGCTTCCTTCTCTAAGAAATGAGAAGCAAGACGGACCTTATCCTCTTCAAGGACATCATAAAGAGAAAAACTCTTTTCCATTTCTCGCAACCACACAGAAAGCTTAACGGGATCAACTTCGCCATCGTAGGTTTTGGCTTGGCTTCTCGATAGCTGTGAAGCAACCCACGTATAACTCCCGTGTCTCTCACGATCGGGAATAGGATTAGGAATCTGATTTGCTTGCTGGTTTTGCTGGTTTTGCTGGTTTTGGATAATAACGGTAAGAGCTGCTAAAATCGTGTTGTCAATTCTCGGAGGCATCTTGCAAAATAAAACCCAGATTAGTACTTATCATTTAGCAAGAACAAAGAGACTACAACATAAATCCTAATCTACCCATCTTACCCTTCTATCTCACGGTTTATTATTTTATTAAGGTCAAGTTATTTATACAAGGGTACACAAACGTGCGTCGGGAGCAAAAATGCTCTGATACCAACTGTGACACCCTCAAATTTGCGGAAAGAAAAAAATAATTAAATACATAATGAAGGTGTCTGAAATAAAAAGGTTCATTACAAAAGGAAAATAATATTATACATAAGAATTATACAAGACGGGAGACATATCCCCCGTATAAATACGGAAATAAAAGAGTGTATAATAATATACAATCTAAGAACCGAATATAGG
>JAIUZE010075144.1:0-24025 GCA_022085475.1 Heliosperma pusillum | reverse complement strand
ATAGCCTTTAATTTGATTTATTTGGATTTTGGTTCATCTTTATTTTGGGTTCATGTTTTATGATTTATGGATTTTTAGTTAGTAATATGTTAAGTAGTAATTATTATGTTGTTTTATGATTTTTATGTTGTATGGAATTTTTGTGATGTTTGATGATTCTTGATGATTTTATGTTGTATGAATTTTATGATGTTTTATGATTCTTGATGATTTTTTTAAGTGGTAGGAAATTTTATGATGATTTAGTGTTCTTGATGATTTTTAAGTTGTAGGAAATTTTATGATGATTTAGTGTTCTTGATGATTTTTAAGTTGTAGGAAATTTTATGATGATTTAGTGTTCTTGATGATTTTTAAGTTGTAGGAAATTTTATGATGATTTAGTGTTCTTGAAGAATTTTAATGATTTTACTAAGTTATGATTTTTTATGTGGTTTATGAAATTTTAACAAGTTTAGTGTTCTTGAAGAATTTTAATGATTTTTACTAAGTTATGATTTTTATGTTGTTTTAGTGTTCTTGACAAATTTTGATGATTTTTAATAATAATGATTTTTGTAAGGATGGATGTTAAAATGGTTGTTTGATGATTAAAACAAGTTGGAAATGATTTTGGTGGTGTTTGTTGGTGAACCGTGGGGAAGGGGCTGAACCGGGTCCAAACCAGACCGGTCCAGGCCGGGTCAGACCCGGTCTGGGTTGGTCAAGGTGGGTCCGGGTTTTGGTCTTTGGGTTGTGTCGATGTTTGATTGATTGGTTGTTGTTTTGACGGGTTTTAAATACGTTAAAGCATGCGGGAAATATTAGGAAAACGGTTTTAGAAAAAAATGTAAAATCTGCCACTTTAGCCAAATCAGGCCGTGAGGCCCAAAACAGGCCCATGTGGGTCCGGCCCAATTCAGCCCGTGGGTCCCACCTTGGGATTCGTGTCGGTTTTTGAGTTATCGTCATTTTTATCGTGTTTTGTAATATTTAGCAAGGGGGAAATATTAATAAGTAAAATATTTAATTAAAAAGGTTTTTCATAAAATTATTATTTCTCACATGTTAGAAATTATAATACGAGATTAGTTTACGTTGAAATCATTTAAGTCAAGAGGGTTTTGGGTATAATATGATATTTCACATGTTAGAAGTAGTAATAAAATAACATGTAATGAATATGTTTATTTTTGTCTATGTCTGATAAAGAATTGTTCTAGCCGGTTTGACCGAACGGGTTTGGTCAAACTAAGATCTAGTCAGCCCCGATTGACTGATGACCCGTCGCGGGACTCGGGTCGGGGATTTGTCTTCAGGTAAGGTTTTATTTTAATGAATGAATGAATGAGCCTTAGTAGATATGAGGCGATATGATATTTGAATATGATTTATATGCAATTAGTCACATGATAGGATGTTTTCCCGTGACTGATTTATTATATGGTTGGTGTCGTGTTGACTAAGTACCCATAGAGAATTATGGATATATGGCGTCTTGACCATTCTAATTATAAATGAGTAGCTTGGACCATGACATTGATAGGCTCGTACTATCTTTAACGAGCATATGGAGTTCACAGCTTGATAGCTTTTGTGTCCCGGCTTGGTGGGTTTATATCCAAGTCGGGGCATGGCTGCCTGATCCGTTTTGGGACTGGAGTCAGCTTAAGTATTAGCCATCTCTGCTTAGGGGGTCGCCTAGTAGAGTTTCTCATAGACGGTTATGTCATGGGACGGGGAACGGAATAGCTTTTGTCGCTAGGTCTGATCAGTCTAGGACTAGGATGTTTTCCTACCTTGTGGTATAGCCTCGAGTTACAGATGACTATTGACGGTTCTAAGAACTTATGCCTGTTTGTAGAAGTATTGGTCTTTCATGTCTGTATGATTCTATGAGTTCTAGAAGGTGAGATGCAAGCCGGCTAGGATTGATAGAGTTTGGATTAACGGTTGTTAACTGATTCACATGATTACGTGTTGGTTAGGGTTTGAGTGTATCAGGGCCATGTTACTTGGTAACCGCTGAGCCAGCATACCAGCTTCCCTACCTCGAGTTATATTTTATTATTGGATTCACATGATAGCTTTCATATGATAGGTTATATGTTAGTTATTTGTTTCATAACATGAAAAGCATATCTTATATGTTAAAGTTTTGTATTTTCCATTTACATTGCTTTTATGTTATTCATGTTTAATTAAACTCGACATTTCGTGGCTGGGAGAACTCGGAGTTACTCCCCACTGACTGTGGCTTCCGTGTTTATAATTAATGCGGTCGAACAGGTGGTGTTGCATATTTGGGGTACATGGACGAGCTAGCGAGCGAAGTATTTACCTTGGACCTATATTCGGTTCATAGTTGTATATTATTGTATACACTTTTATTTCCGTATTTATACGGGAGATATGTCTCCCGTCTTGTATATTTCGTTTGTAGAATATTATTTCCGTTTTGTAATGACTTTTTATTTTATGACACCTTCGTTAGGTATTATCATATTTCTTTTGTGTATTTAAATATTTTTTTTTTTTTTTTTCTTTCCGCAAATTTGAGGGTGTCACAGTTTCTCGTGATTATGATGGACTAAAGATAAAATGTTATCGACCAAGAATTCTAAAGGTAGAATTAGCCAAAAGGTTGGTTTATCAATTTACAGATAATTGAGTCTTGGGATCATTTATATAATTTTTGAGGGAGGTCAAATGTATAAATGCTTGAGTCTTCACATTAAACAAGTTTTTGCACTAGACTTAATTCATATCGATGAGTATGCTTATAGTTATATTTTTCTTCTTTTTGGCAATGCAGAATTCGTTTTATATTGATAATACTGCTATAACAAATGGCTGGCCATAATGATGTCCCTATGCCAAGTGTCACACTCGCACGTGAGTCCTAACTTAAATCTTTCATGGACCACATGAATCAGTCCACGCGACTGAAGAATGACGGGTCCAACTTTGCGGACTGGGACGCGACCTTACGGAATGCAGCCATTGCTGACGGCAAGCTCCAGTACTTAACCGAGCCAATACCGCCAAACCCAGGCCCCAATGCAAGAGCTAACGAGTCATTTGCTTATAATGACTTCGTTATGGAAGCGGGTGCGATAAAGAACGTACTCATCTTTGCAATGGAAACCAATTTGCAAAGATGCTTCATTGCCCAAGGTGCAAATAAGATTTTCACCACGCTCACTAACGAGTTCTCAAAAGCACCGAGAATCGTTACTTATGAGCATACCTGTCGCTTCTTTGAGACGAAACTCCAGAAGGGCCAACCGGTTAGCCCACACATTCTTGATATGATTGAGAATGTCGAGAAACTGGAGGCATTTGATTGGAAAATCAGTGAGAGCATAGTCATTGACCGTGTGCTTCATTCACTTCATGATGGTTTTGCTCTTTTCAGGGCAAATTACTACATGAATGACATGAAGAAAAGTCTTCATGAGCTACACTCACTTCTCGTACAGACCGAGAAGGATCTGAAATTGAGTGGGAGCATGAAGCAAGATGTTCTCATGATTTCCAACAAGAACAAAGGTAAGGGCAAGGCTGACGGCGACCTAATTGTAGGGAAGCCAAAGTTTAAGAAGTCGGAAAGGGTAAGAATGGGCCTGGTGAGACTAGTAGCTCACAAGGCAAGGCAATAAAAAGGACAGTGACATTGAGTGCCACCATTGCCACAAGACTGGGCATTGGAGGAGGAACTGTCCCGTGTACCGTGAAGACATAAAAGCAGGCCGCGTCACTCCTGTTGGTATGTCATCTTATATTCATATGATTGAGATTAACCATGCAAGTTTCAGAACTTGGGTACTTGATACAGGTTGTAGTTCTCATCTACGTAATCATTTGCAGGGCCTAAAAAACATCACACTTCTCGCAAAGGGTGATGTGGACCTGCGAGTGGGGAATGGAGCAAAAGTTGCTGCAGTCTCAATGGGAACATATGTAATTCAACTTCCGAGTGGATTTGAGTTGTATTTATATAACTGTTACTATGTACCCAGTTTATCTAAGAACATTATTTCTGTTTCCCTGCTTGATAAAGACGGTTTTTCATTTTCAATAAAAGCCAATAGCTATATTTTCTCTTTGAATGAAATGGTTTATGGCAAAGCAGTTTCCATGAATGGCATTTATATCTTAGATCAAACAACAGACATATTACATATGAATAATAAGAAAGTAAAGGTTGGTGACAAAGATCAAACTTATCTATGGCACTGTCATATGGGACACATAAATGAAAAATGTGTAAAGAAGCTCATTGTGAATGGGACTATCTCCCCATTTGATTACAAATTATTTGGCACGTGTGAATCATGTCTTATCGGTAAAATGACTCGAATTTCCTTCAAAGGTGTTGGAATGCGCGATAGTGACCTATTAGGACTCATACATACTGATGTATGTGGACCTATGTCAATCAACGCAAGAGACGGCTATAATATTTTATCACTTTCACGGATGATTTGAGTAGATACGGATATGTCTACTTAATGAAGCATAAAAGTGAGTCCTTTGAAAAGTTCAAGGAATTCCAGAATAAGGTTGAGAACCAACTGGGAAGAAAGGTTAAAGCACTTCGATCAGATCGTGGTGGCGAGTATCTTTCGATTGAGTTTGATCAACACCTTAAAGATTGTGGCATAGTATTACAGTTAACTCCACTTGGAACACCTCAATTAAATGGTGTGTCCGAACGGAGAAATCGAACATTACTTGATATGGTTCGATCCATGATGAGTCACATGGTAGTACCTGATTCACTATGGGGTTTTGCTCTTTTGTCAGCTGCTCTTATACTTAACCGAAGTCCGTCTAGAGCTGTAGACAAGTCTCCATATGAGATATGGAAGGAAACGGTCCCTAACTTGTCCTTTATTCGGGTTTGGGGCTGCGAGGCTTATGTCAAGTGGAGACACGAGGATAAGCTCGGCCCGCGATCGGTCAAGACATACTTTATTGGTTATCCAAAAGGAATGTTTGGTCATTACTTCTAATCGCCTACCGAACATCGAGTTTTTGTTGCGGCTAGTGCGAAGTTCTTAGAGAAAGAGTTTCTCGAGAACAAGTCAAGTAATAGAACCTTCGATCTATCGGAGATTCAAGAACCAACAACCGAGCAACCAATGGAGGAAGATGTTCCTTCAACTTCTGCTACGGTTAATATTCCTTAGGAACCTAGGAGGTCGGGTAGAGTCTCGATTCCTCCAGACAGATACATTGGTATGGTCGAAGAGAATGATAGAGATGACATATTACTCCTAGAGAGTAACGAATTCGCTACCTATAAAGGTGTCATGACCTGTTCCGACTCTAAGCTATGGTTTGAAGCCATGCAATCCGAGATGGACTCCATGTATGAGAATGACGAATGGGATCTTGTTGATTTGCCTGATAAGGTATGACCTCTTCAGTGCAAATGGCTTTATAAGATAAAGCATTCTGTAGAACGACAACCAGACACCTATAAGGCACAACTAGTGGCAAAAGGTTTAACTCAAGTGCATGGATTGCATTATGATGAAATTTTTGCACCCGTAGTTATGCTGCGTTCCATTCGGATAATCTTAGCGATT
This sequence comes from Heliosperma pusillum, assembly GCA_022085475.1. Taxonomy (NCBI): domain Eukaryota; kingdom Viridiplantae; phylum Streptophyta; class Magnoliopsida; order Caryophyllales; family Caryophyllaceae; genus Heliosperma; species Heliosperma pusillum. The sequence continues at coordinate 18,449 of JAIUZE010075144.1, read as the reverse complement.
GCCGCTTTTCATGACTATGAAATTTGGCAGATGGATGTGAAAACCGCCTTCTTAAACAGTTATTTGGAGGAGGAATTGTACATGGTACAACGCGAAGGTTTTATTGATCCTAAAAATCCTAAGAAAGTTTGCAGGCTTAAGCATTCCATTTATGGACTTAAGCAAGCTTCTCGGAGTTGGAATCATCGAGTCGACCAGGTGATAAAAGAGAATGGTTTCACTCGATCGGTCGAGGAACCATGCTTGTATGTCAAGTCGAGTGGAAGTAAGATTGTCTTCTTGATATTGTATGTCGATAACATACTCTTGATTGGGAATGACATTGCTCTCTTATCTTCGGTAAAAGTATGGTTAAAGAGCCATTTCCAGATGAAAGATATGGGTGAGGCACAACGCATATTGGGGATCCGTATCTATAGAGATAAATCACGACGGATGTTATCACTCAATCAGGAGTCTTATATAGATATGATTCGAGAAAGGTTCAGCATGACCAACTCCAAGAAGGGGTACCTTCCAATGATTTCTGGGATGCATTTGAGTAAAACTCACGCACCCATGACATCGGAAGAGGTCGAGCACATGAGTTGTGTTCCTTATGCATCAGCCATAGGATCGATCATGTATGCCATGATATGCACACGTCCAGACGTGGCATATGCATTGAGTATGATGAGTCGGTACCAAGGCAATCCAGGTGAAACACACTAGATGGCTGTAAAAAATATCCTTAAGTACTTATGAAGGACTAAGGATTGGGTATTGACTTATGGAGGAGATACTAAGCTATGCGCAATCGGTTACGCGGATGCTAGCTTCCAAACGGATCGAGATGACTCGAAATCTCAGTATGGATTCGTCTTTACTCTTAATGGCACTGCGGTCAGTTGGAAAAGTTCCAAACAAAGTGTTATAGCAGATTCTACAACTGAGTCCGAGTACTATGCCGCTTCGGAAGCTGCAAAGGAAGCAATATTGATGCGTCAGTTCTTACAAGGACTAACCGTAGTTCCTAGTTCGAATGACCCAATCACCATCTATTGTGATAATAGAGGTGCCATCTTCCAAGCTAAGGAGCCTAAGTCTAGCAACAAGTCTAGACATATACTTCGGAAGGCTCACATGATCCGAGATTACGTAGAGCAAAAGGAGATAGTGATAGACAAGATTCCTTCGGATGACAACATCGCGGATCCTCTCACTAAACCGTTAAAATATGATAAGCATGAAGGGCACATTATTTCCATGGGAATTAAACGTGTTCCTGATTTATAGTAGTTGTTTATATGGATTAGATAAATGTATTTTTTTTCATATACTATTCATAACATCATCGTATTGTTTCATATTTTGTTTTTCGTGTGGATTGTACGACAACATTGAACGCCACAAAGTGAACTGAATTACATTATATTTTTTATGGTCCGTAATCGCCCACATGAGCTGATAACTCTGGCAATTATATTGTGAAATTGATTGATGGTGGGTTCAACGAGCCATAAGTCAAACGGTTGACTGATCGATCACGGATACGAGTTATAAAGATACCTCGTACGACATCGTGACAACGTTATGGAGTCCTAAATGTGTAAAACAATTCAGTGCCAGGTCGTGGATTGGACGTCCATAGTGTTCCTAGAGTCGATTCTTTTGACAATCGACTGTCTCTTGAGATTAAGGCAGTTTTTGGGTGACTTTAGTTTCTTTCTCATGGTCGACCGTAACAGGAGGCTAAACAGATTTTTACGGGTCATTTCATACTGTGCTTGTATCTGCAGGATTCGAGTTGAAGAAAATATCCAACCTTTATAAGGTTTTGTTATTTCTGAGGGCCACTCGAGGAGTTGTAACTGAAATGCATGGCCATGCTCGAATAATGATTCGTTTATCAGTTAGGTTACTCTCTAGTCGGGAAAACCACTCTTGATATAGATCACTTGTAAAATACGACCTTTCTGAATACGGACTTTACAAATTGTTTTACATTGAGTGGGAGAAATTTTGGATATGAGAATCGGTTATCGCACATACATTTCTAAGGACAAGTGGGAGATTGTTGGAGCTAGTGTCCTCCACAGTTAGTGTTATAACGTGTATAAATCTCTTAAAGATTCACAAGGTATACTTAGTATTCTTATCAGTTGATTAACGTTTATCAATAACGGTTGGCTTGCTAGAAGTTTGACGTTTTTATCATTTTAATGGCGGTGATCAACTGGTCCCTAAAAGTCACACCTAAAGGATGTGTTTGAGCGATATGATTATATGAATAATATAATCATATTGATGCCTTATATGACTAAAAGGTTAGTCGATGTAATGATGATACGATTATTTAATACTATTAAATAATACTGGCTGAGACGAATTAAATGTTAATTCGTAATTGAATATAAACTGTTATATCTAATTAATGTATATAATGTAATTATTTAATACGATTAAATAATGGAAGCTTAAACGAATTAAATGTTAATTCGTAATTAAATATAAACTGTTATATTTAATTAGCAAATTATAAATATACGATATTTATAATTGACGTATATATTATAATAATACATACACATATTATACATTCAATAAATAAAAGAAGGAAGACTCCTATGTTGACTATACTTCCTAAAACAAGTAGAAGAAAAGTGGGGGACTCCTCCCTCTACTAGACCTCTACTTGCACGGCCAAAAGAGGAGGAGGAGAGTCTTATATAAACTCTTCTTCTCTACATAACTCATCATTCATAACTTGACACAAAAATCATCATTAGTTTTTGTATTCTTTCAAGCACTAGAAAAGGCATATCTCAGAGCATCTTGGGTGCAAAAATTAGGAGAATATCAATTTTGATATTTATTCTTAGGCCATATTGCTAGGACCAAAAGGTTGATTCTAATCTTTATGCTTTTCGTTTATGACTCGTATTTCATATATTATAATTTCGTTATATTCCTTAAATTTCATGTATGAAATATACCGATATTTCCCACAACTTGTTATTGACCGCATACTCCACTCCCTAAACCGTATCAAAGGGTTTTTTAATTTTAGGGTGAACATCAACATGCAAAACGTCACCACAACTCTACATGAGTTGCACAAAATGGTTGTGCAAATCGAGCGTGATACGGGCTACCATGCTAGCACTAGCAAAGATGTTTTGAACATCAAATGACAAAAGCAAAGGGAAGTTCAAGAAGAGTGGACACAAAGGGAAAAAGCACACACCTTCTAAGGACAAAGAAAGGCTATTGAGAATAGTTCTTCTAAATCTAAGAAGGGTGTCACCTCTAACAACAAGTGCCATTATTGTAATGGTATAGGCCATTGGAAACATATTTGCCCCAGATATTTTGGAGATATTAAGACTAGACGAGTTCTTCCAGTAGATAATGGTTCTCTCGGATGTTTATGTTATTGATATTAATCTCAACTTTGGTATTTTGATACAAGTTGTAGTTCTCATCCTCCTAATTGTTGGAGCTACTGTCCTCCACAGTTAGTGTGATAACATGAATAAATCTCTTACAGGTTCATAGGGTATACTTAGTATTCTTATCAGTTGATTAACGTTTATCGATAACGGTTGGCTTGCTAGGATTTTGCCGTTATTGTCATTTTAATGGCGGTGATCAACTGGTCCCTAAAAGTCACACCTAAAGGATGCGTCTGAGAGATGTGATTATATGAATAATATAATCATATTGATGCCTTATTATATGACTAAAAGGTTAGTCGATGTTAATGACTAAAAGGTTAGTCAATGTAATGATGATACGATTATTTAATAACGATTAAATAATATTAGCTTAGACAAATTAAATGTAATTCGTAATTGAATATAAACCGTTATATTTAATTAATGTATATAATATAAGCTTAAACGAATTAAAATGTTAATTCGTAATTAAACATAATATGTTATATTTAATTACCAAATTATAAATATAATGATATTTATATTTGACGTATATATTATATTACATGCTAATATAACCGAAAAAGGAAGGAGAAAATAGTCATTTTATACTCCTAATTTTCGGCCAATAAGAAAAATAATGAGAGAAAATATCTCCTATTATTTTCTTATGGTAACTAGGTCAAAACCCTAATTACAACAGTAGTAAAAAAAGGAGAGACTCCTCCTTCTACTACCCTAGGGGAACTGCCGGATAGAGCAAGTAGAACAACAAGAAATTCTGATTTTTCTCTCTAATTCTCTCTATCATTCATCATCATACAAAAGATAAATTAGCAGTAATTTTTCTCTAAAATTCTAGCACAAACAAGGCATATCTTGGAGCATCTTAGGTGCAACAATTAGGAGAATATCGATTTCAATATTTTTCATAGGCCTCATTTGCTAGGACTAAAGGTTAATTCTAAATTCCTATAATTTTATATTATGCAATTCATTTATGACTCGTAATTCATATACTATAGTTTCGTTATAATCCGTAAAATAAAGACGAAATATACCGATATTTCCTACAAGTGGTATCAGAGCCTAGAGCTATGAAATTATTTTATATGTTTTCATAATTGATGAAATATAAGATTGAGAACCAACTGGGAAGAAAGGTTAAAGCACTTCGATCAGATCGTGGTGGCGAGTATCTTTCAAATGAGTTTGATCAACACCTTAAAGACTGTGGCATAGTATTACAGTTAACTGGAATAATAATGATCGAAGTGCTTAAGCGTTCCATTTATGGACTTAAGCAAGCTTCTCGGAGTTGGAATCATCGATTCGACCAGGTGATAAAAGAGAATGGTTTCACTCGAGCGGTCGAGGAACCATGCTTGTATGTCAAGTCGAGTGGGAGTAAGATTGTCTTCTTGACATTGTATGTCGATAACATACTCTTGATTGGGAATGACATTGCTCTCTTATCTTCGGTAAAAGTATGGTTAAAGAGCCATTTCCAGATGAAAGATATGGGTGAGGCAAAACGTATATTGGGGATCCGTATCTATAGAGATAGATCACGACGGATGTTATCACTCAGTCAGGAGTCTTATATAGATATGATTCTTGAAAGGTTCAGCATGACCAACTCCAAGAAGGGGTACCTTCCAATGATTTCTGGGATGCATTTGACTAAAACTCAGGCACCCATGACATCGGAAGAGGTCGAGCGCATGAGTTGTGTTCCTTATGCATCAGCCATAGGATCGATCATGTATGCCATGATATGCACACGTCCAGACGTGGCATATGCATTGAGTATGATGAGTCGGTACCAAGGCAATCCAGGTGAAACACACTAGATGGCTGTAAAAAATATCCTTAAGTACTTATGAAGGACTAAGGATTGGGTATTGACTTATGGAGGAGATACTAAGCTATGCGCAATCGGTTACGCGGATGCTAGCTTCCAAACGGATCGAGATGACTCGAAATCTCAGTCTGGATTCGTCTTTACTCTTAATGGCGCTGCGGTCAGTTGGAAAAGTTCCAAACAAAGTGTTATAACAGATTCTACAACTGAGTCCGAGTACTATGCCGCTTCGGAAGCTGCAAAGGAAGCTATATGGATGCGTCAGTTCTTACAAGGACTAACCGTAGTTCCTAGTTCGAATGACCTAATCACCATCTATTGTGATAATAGAGGTGCCATCTTCCAAGCTAAGGAGCCTAAGTCTAGCAACAAGTCTAGACATGTACTTCGGAAGGCTCACATGATCCGAGATTACGTAGAGCAAAAGAAGATAGTGATAGACACGATTGCTTCGGATGACAACATCGCGGACCCTCTCACTAAACCGTTAAAATATGATAAGCATGAAGGGCACGTTATTTCCATGGGAATTAAACGTGTTCCTGAGTTGTAGTAGCTGTTTATATGGATTAGATAAATGTCTCTTTTTCATATACTATTCATAACATCATCGTATTGTTTCATATTTTGTTTTTTTATGTGGATTATATGACAACATTGAACGCCACAAAGTGAACTGAATTACATTATATTTGTTTTGGTCCGTAATCGCCCAAATGAGCTGATAACTCTGGCAATTATATTGTGAAGTTGATTGATGGTGGGTTCAACGAGCCATAAGTCAAACGGTTGACTGATCGATCAGAGATACGAGTTATAAAGATACCTCGTAGGACATCGTACAACGTTATCGAGTCCTAAATGTGTAAGAACATTCGGTGCCAGGTCGTGGATTGGACGTCCATAGTGTTCCTAGAGTCGCTTCTTTTGACTGTCGACTGTCTCTTCAGATTAAGGCAGTTTTTGGGTGACTTTGGTTTCTTTCTCATGGTCGACCGTAACAGGAGGCTAAGCAGATTTTTACTGGGTCATTTCATACCGTGCTTGTATCTGCAGGATTCGAGTTGAAGAAAATATCCAACCTTTATCAGGTTTTGTTATCCTCTCAGGGTCACTCGAGGAGTTGTAACTAAAATGCATGGCCATGCTCGAATAATGATTCGTTTATCAATTAAGTTACTCTCTAGTCGGGAAAACCACTCTTGATACAGATCACTTGTAAAATACGACCTTTGTGAATACGGACTTTGCAAATTGTTTTACATTGAGTGGGAGAAATTTTGGATATGAGAATCGGTTATCGCACATACACTGGTAAGGACAAGTGGGAGATTGTTGGAGTTAGTGTCCTCCACAGTTAGTGTGATAACGTGTATAAATTTCTTACAGGTTCACTGGGTATACTTAGTATTCTTATCAGTTGATTAACGTTTATCGATAACGGTTGGCTTGCTAGAAGTTTGACGTTATTGTCATTTTAATGGCGGTGATCAACTGGTCCCTAAAAGTCACACCTAAAGAATGTGTTTGAGATATATGATTATATGAAAAATATAATCATATTGATGCCTTATATGACTAAAAGGTTAGTCGAAGTATATGACTAAAAGGTTAGTCAATGTAATGATGATACGATTATTTAATACGATTAAATAATATTAGCTGAGACGAATTAAATGTTAATTCGTATTAATTCGTTATTGAATATAAACTATTATATCTAATTGATGTATAGAATGTAATTATTTAATACGATTAAATAATGTAAACTTAAAGGAATTAAATGTTAATTCGTAATTAAATATAAACTGTTATATTTAATAAGCAAAATATATGTTATTCGATATTGTCATAATAAATGATGTCAGACCGGTATTAATAAATCGACTACAAGATGTTGTATGGACTTATTAATGTGTGACAACATAAATGACAATCATAATACATATACATTATTTTACATTAAGCTAATAACCTAAAAACTAGTAGAAGAAAAAGAGGGAAGACTCCTCCCTCTACTACACTACTACTTGGACGGTCACAAGAAGGGTAAAGGAGTTTCATATAAACTCATTCTCTACACTTCTCATCATCAGAACTTTACAAAAAAATCATCAGTAACTTTTGTATTCTTTCTAGCACAAGCAAAGGTATTTCTCAGAGCATCTTGGGTGTAACAATTAGGAGAATATCGATCTGGATATTTGTTCTTAGGCCATATTGCTAGGACTGGAGGTTGATTCTAATCTCTATGTTTTATAATTATGCATTTCGTTTATGACTCGTATTTCATATATTATAATTTCGTTATAATCCTTAAATTTCATGTTGAAATATACCGATATTTCCCACAGTTGCTCGGGTTGATGGTTTTTGCGCCATTGATAGTTGATGTGGCAGATAGAGAGGGCTGAGTGTTTGAGGAGTTTTAGGGAAGTGGGACTAATGATGGTGATTTGAGGGGAGTGAATATGTATTTATTGGAGTTGTGAGTTTGACTTTTGGGGTATACATTAGTGAAAGGGCCGACGGTAATTATTATGGGAAGTTTGTTTTTTTGTCTTTTTTAATGGTAAGGGAATCTTAGGTAGTATGATAAAAGATAAGGTTTGGTATATTTTGTATATCTTGAGATTTGATTGGGTAGAAATACTTGGAAATACATATACATAATATATTCGCTTGGAAATAAACACACACATAATTAATTATGACAACGGAAAATACGGACACAACTACACAATCTCATATATTCTAGCCAATCATAGGAATTGGAAATAATTATGGCAAGTTTAGATACCACCAATTAAACAAATTTCCAACCGCAAAGTCTCAAAACGTTCTCTAGCTATTGCTTTGGTTAAAATATCTTCCATTGTGTTTCCGTACTACAAAGTTAAAGTCTTATATTTCCCGGCCCTTTACTACTTGTTCTCTTAGAAAATGGTGTCGAATCTCTATCTGTTTAGTACGCGACTATTGCGCAGGGGTTTTGGAAATGATAATGGCACTCGTATTATCACATAAAATAGGAACACAACCAACATTCACACCATCATCAGATAATTGATGCTTAAGCCAACGTGATTGAGAACATACCAAGGCTGCGGCAATATATTCAGCTTCTGCAGTAGATAAGGCAACTGAATTTTGTTTATTTGACCCCCATGCGATTATACATGGGAAATATAGCAAATCACCCCCATAAGTTTGATATTATGTGCAATCAAGCCCCTTAACTTATAAATGTGGTAAACTAACCCCATAAGTTTCTCTCAATGTGTAATTAACCACATTACAAAAGAAATTTAATAAATCTAATATTATACTATTATTAAAAGTTAATGTTATTAATCAAATATAAATCCAACTTCTATTTATGAGAAAGCATGTTCAAATACGTTACAATAATATTATATTTATTTTGGAGAAAAAACTATTCACAATAATAGAATGTTTAGTGAAACCATGATGAGAAATTATATGACCAAATTATTTCAAATATTATTGTTGAATATGTTGAAATATATTGTATTAATTGATATATTTAAAAGATTTTATAATAGAAGATAATAGGTTTTTTTTTGCTAAAGGTAAGCTTTCATTGATTATAACATTGCAATGTTTACATGAACAAATCTAGGGATTAGAAGAACAAATAAGATAATTACATTAATCCTATTTTGTCTAAACAAATTTTATCCCTTAGCCCTACATTTGGTGATAACATAGAACCAATTCTTATCTTCATGGTATCTTGAATTTCAGCAACTATCTTTCCAGGCCATAGAAGACATAAATTCAGTCGAGCTTCATTTCTTTGACTCCAGACATTGTACCTGGTAGCAACATGTATAGCATTAACGACCTCCTTCCTCATTTTATGCCATCTCTTGGTGTTATTCTTGGTCAGCTGAGCCGGACCCCTGACCATTACTTCTAACCAACCTTGAATCCCCTTATACAACAGCTTGCTAAACTGACAATCATCAAATAAATGCTCATGTGTTTCAGGAGCATTACCACACAGACAACATAAGCTATCACTGGTGATTGCATACATAACTAGTTTGTCATTGAGAAATAATCCTTGTTGCATTACTAGCCAACTAATAAATGCATGCATTGGAAGACTAAGATTATTCCTTACATTGTGGTACCAATTCACCTTTGGGCCAGCATTCCTCATCCATTTGTAGCAGCTTGCCACAAAGTAATTAAGTTCCATTCCCTACAGTCCATTCAATGTTATCAAAACCATCTCTAATTTTATCCCTAATGCCAACTAGTATTAGCATTAAGGGAATAATCTTTCCAATTAGTCACTTTTAAATAAATGTGATTGATCCACAAGACCCAAAGCTTGTTAGGTGTCACTGCCAGCCACCAAACTAATTTTCCAATTGCTGCAACATTCCAGAGATGATTAATCTTCACTCCTAGTCCTCCTTCCTGAACAGGTTTGCATATTGTTTCCCAACCAATGAGTGGCACTCTATTATATTCCGAGGACCCTTCCCAAAGAAAGTTCCTACAAATAGCATCAACTCTCTTAATCACTCCTTGAGGTAACACAAACATAGAAGCCCAGTAGTTATGCATAGTAGATAAAAATACATTTAACTAGCACAAGCCTACCAGCATAGGTGAGCTTTTTTGCATAAAGGCTTCTGATCCTCCCTACAATCTTGTCAATAAGGACAACACAGTCTTGTTTCTTAGGTCTTGTTTCTTAAGTCTGCTTCCAAATTTTTTGATTAGCTCTTTGATGTATTTTTGTTGGTGTATCATTATTCCTTATTTTATTCGTTCGATTCGCAGTCCAAGGAAAAACTTAAGTTCTGCCATCATGCTCATCTCAAATTATGAAGTCATTAACTCTGAAAAATAATGACACAGTTTATTATTAGTTTAACAGAAAATAATATCATGTACGTAGATTTGTACAACTAATATATCTGACCCCTCGGATTTCAAGAATAATGTTTTATCGACATATCCTCTTTTTAAATCGCTTTGAAGTAAACAATTTGACAATCTGTCGTGGCATGCTCTTGGTGCTTGTTTAAAAACCATATAAAGCTTTATCCAGTTTAAAAACATGGTTGTGAAACTTGCTATCCAAGAATCCGGGGGTTTGCTCAACAAATACTTCTTCTTCCAAATATCTGTTAAAAAACGCAATCTTAACGTCCATTTGAAATAATTTAAGTTCTTTGTGAGCTGCAAATGCTATTAACAATCTGATAGCCTCAAGACGAGCTACGGGAGTGAAGGTTTAATCGTAGTCAATCCCTTCTTGTTGATTGTATCCTTGAACAACCAATTTTGCTTTATTTCGTACAATAACTCCCGTATCATCCAACTTATTTCTGAACACCCATCTACTGCGAATATCTGATCGTTCATTTGGTCTAGGAACTAAGTTCCAGACTTTGTTCCTCTCAAATTTTTATAATTCTTCTTGGATGACAACAATCTAGTCTGGTTCAGTAAGGGCTTCCATGATGTTCTTTGGTTCAATGGTAGAAAAGAGGGAATTAAAGGAGCAAAACTTGTTCAACAATCTTCGTGTTTGAACAACCTTTCGTAAACTTCCAATGATCGAATCCATTGGGTGCTGATAAGTGAATATTTGTATGATTTTAACCCCCAATTTAGCTCGGTTTTGTATGTCATTTGTGCTTTGTTAAGCCACTTTATGAGCTAATATCGTCTTCTACGCGAAATCCTATGTTCTAACCTGTTTTGTAGGGAAAATGACGTTTCTACGCACTTTTTCTATATTCCCGAGCATTTGCCTAGAACCCGACGATTTGAAGAAGCAAGCTTGACCATGTCAAAGCATTTCAAGAAGGTTCACTAATTCAAAAGAGAGAAGAAGTAAAGACAGTTTCATAGTTGTCGGAAGATCAAACAATTAGGCGGAAGAATTCATCGCTTTACGTCAAACTGATCGGGCCTGTCGCAAGCCCAATACAAAGATAAATTACCCAGACTAGGCTAATAACAAATTAATGTAATTAGGGAAGTAGGGGTCGATCCTCAGGGAGATGGTGTTTCGTATAAGATGTGAAATGTCTCGCAATTGGGTTTTATCTAATGCAAATCTGGGTTTTGGGATTTTGATATCTAAACTAATATAAAGCATAAATGAAAACAAAATAAAAACAAATGAAAACAATAACGCAAGTGATGAAAAGCATCTAGGGAAGTAGGTTCACACATGTAAATTGACATATTGATGAAATTGGATTTGGAACATGCAAATAATTCATTGTGAGTTCGTAAGAATGATGTGTTCATTACAATCATAGATCAGATGGTCTACCAGGCTTTTAGGCGATTTACTAGGTCTTATTCCACCATGTCATGCTTTGTCTATTCAATTCGCGTATCTCTACCTTGGAAAAGAATTCCATTTTAGTCGATGATTTCCGGCCAGAAGTCGTTAACTATCGTAACAATCCAAACATGCATAGACACAACGTTTTAAAGGCACAATTTCTTTATCCAATTATCATCTTTTAATCAATCTAACATGGCTACCCTACATCCTAGAAAGGTGACTACTTACTCATGATAATGTCTAAATCTAAGATGAAGTTAGTAATGAAAACTAGGATAGACATGTTTATTTTATTTTGACTCTTTATATGGTGATAATAACGACGCTACTTGATAATCTAGGAAATGAAATGACCATTATAACAACATGAAAATGAATCTAAGATAATATGTAAAGAGAATAACAATTAAATGGAAAACAATAAAGGACATTAAACAAAGGATAAAGTAGAAATACCTATATGACGATCAATGACAAAAGCGATAACAATAATAGAAAATCATTGCACATAATAATCGATCCTTGAATTTCAACGCTTGAACCCAACAAAGTAGATTACAAAGATTGAAATTCCTATTAATCTAAGCTAAAGTTTTGATGTCAAATGGACATAAATGAACTAAGAACTAAAGACTAAAGAAGAAGGAAATGAGACAAGGGAGGCTAGTTCCCCCTCCTCCTAATCTAAGGAGAAATGTAAGAAGAGAAGAGAAGAGAAGTATGAAGAGGTGTGAGATGTGAGATTCATGATGAGAAGAGGGGCTAGAGCTCTCTTTATATAGCATTAGGGTTTCGTGGGGAAGGGGTCGAGCATTGAACATATAGGACAAAAATAGGAAGTTGAAGCATTTTGTGCGGATCAGCAGGGATACCCGATCGGGTAAGTTTCACTCTGGGTCCTTTGACTAACGTTTCATCTCCCTTTGCTTTGACTTGACTTCCATCATCCCCCTTGACCTCTTCAATCGGGTTTGTTGATAGGGTTTGATGCAAAGCGATGAATTCTTCCGCCTAATTGATTAATCTTCCGACAACTACGAAACTGTCTTTGCTTCTTCTCTCGTTTGAATTAGTGAACCTTTTTGAAATGCCTTTCACTTGGTCAAGCTTGCTTCTTCAAATCGTCGGGTTCTAGACAAATGCTCGGGAATATAGAAAAAGGGCGTAGAAACGTCACTTTCCCTACAAAACAGGTTAGAACATAGGAATTCGCCTAGAAGACGATATTAGCTTATAAAGTGGCTTAACAAAGCTCAAATGACATAAAAAAACGAGCTAAATTGGGGGTTAAAACCATACAAATATTCACTTATCACAAACCCTATCAACAAACCCGATTGAAGAGGTCAACGGGGATGATGGAAGTCAAGTCAAAGCAAAGGGACATGAAACGTTAGTCAAAACCTCCCAGATGACCACTTACCCGATTGGGTAAGTGTGTATCCGACCGGGGATGTTCGCTGCTCCGCACAAAATGCTTCAACTACTTATTTTTGTCCTATATGTTTAATGCTCGACCCCTTCTCCCCGAAACCCTAATGCTATATATAGATGCTCCAGCCCCTCTTTACAATAATCTTTTCTTTTCTTTTTAGTTTAGTCTTTCTAGTTTAGATCATTTTCTTCTTTTGTCTTTTGTTCTTAGTTTATTTCTGTCCATTTCATATCAAAACATTAGCTTAGATCAATAAGAATTTCAATATTTGTAGTCTACTTTGTTGGGTACAAGTGTTGTAATTCAAGGAACGATTATTCTATGCAAGGAATTTCTATTATTGTTATCGCTTTCGTTGTTGATCGTCACCTAGGTATTTCTAATTTATCCTTTGTTTAAAGTTTTTTGTGTTTCTTATTTGATTGTTATTTTCTTTTCATATTATCTTAGATTCATTTTCATATTGTTATAATCGTAGTTTCATTTCTTAGATTGTCAAATAGCGTCGTTATTATCGCCACATAGAGAGTCATAGATTATTGTCAAAATCAAATAAACATGTCTATCCTAGTTTTCATTATTATTAATATCTTAGATATAAACATTGTCAAATAGCACGATCAAATTTTGGCGCCGTTGCCGGGGAGCACGGTTTAGTTTTCCTTTTTCTTGTGATTTTTATCGCAATCAGTTTTATCTAGTCTTTAGGAACCCAAATACCTTTAGACCTCTCTTGATTTTTCATCTTAGCTTTCCAATCTTATGCCCAGATCTTCTAGACTAGGGACCCCTATTTCTATAGACCCCGAACTAGAAAGAACTCTGCGTAGGAAACTAAAGCAATTCAACGAAATTTCAAAAGCTTCTGATATTTCAAGTTTAGATCGTATTCGTGAGAAATACTCGGATATCTTACCTAATATTGAAGGAGAAGAAGATCCATTCTCATCTCCATTCCCAAAAACTAATCAACTTTCAACCAACACTCCATCTTCATCTTCACAAAAGAAAATGGTTCGACTTTCCGACCATTCCAAACCCACTGCAGATACACTTCCAAGTGGTATCGTTACACCTCAAATTACTGCCCAAAACTTTGAAATAAAATCTGCCTTCATCAATCTAATTGAAAGAAGTCAATTTGGTGGCAATGCCACAGAAGATCCCAACCTTCATATCCAAAACTTTTGTGACTATTGATCCACGATTAGACAAACTGGAGTATCCCAAGAGCAGATTAGGGAAATGCTCTTTCGCTTCTCTTTAAGAGGAAAGGCAAAACTCTGGATCAATGGTCTTGATCGAGTTGCCTTAGGAATAGTTGACTGGGATGGTCTAGCTCTTGCTTTCTATCAAAAGTACTTCCCACCAGAACGAACCGCACTCTTATGGAGTCAAATCACTGGATTCCGTCAGAGAGGCAACAAAAGCCTTTATGAGGCATGGGAAAGGTACAAAGAATTACAAAGAGAATGCCCTCATGATGGCCTAGATTCATGGTTCTTAGCTATCACCTTCTACAACGGTTGTTGTGGCGAATCGCGTCGTATCCTCGACTCCGCTAACAATGGTCGTTTCGATAAAATCGATGTAGAAATAGCTAGTACAACTATCGCGTCAATGGCAATCCACGATTCTCAAAGCCAAGCAGGAAGCTCTTCCCAATCCATGGAACATGTCAACGTCACTACCCACGTAGTGGTATGTGAGACATGTGGGGTTGGAGGGCATAGTTTTCAAGAATGTAGAAGTTCGATAGAGCAAGTCAATGCCTATCAAGGATATAGGCAAGGCAACGCTTTCTCAAACTTCTATAATGAAAACACAAAAAACCATCCTTTTTTGTCCTACAAAAGCACCAACATTCAAAATCCCCACCATCAAATTCAACAACCATTCATACCACACCAACAGAAACCTTACAATCCACCTGGTTTACAAAACCCAGAGACCTTCATTCCAACCTAACTTCAATCAACCATACCAAAATCAACCTCAACACCAACCACCCCAAATTCGAAACCAACCTAATGACTCAAGCTTGAGGAAAATCGAATCCATACTTCTCCAAGTTGTTCAAAAACAAGATTCAATGACTCAAGCTTAAGATGCTGCCATCAAGATGCTTGAAACTCAAATGGCCCAATTGGCTACCTCTATTAACCAAATAAAACAAGGTCAACTCCCACCTCATGGTGAGCAACCGAGTGACACCGCAAATGCTATCACCCTTAGGAGTGGTACCACTTATACGGAACCGCAGCAACCCAAAGAACCAATAGTTGAGCCTACACAAGTAGAAAGCCAAAAAGATTCTCAACCTTCCACCGCTAAGGAAGCGGTAAACAAATCTAAAAAGAAGGATGAACCTGAAAAAGAACCCATCAAAATTCAAGTTCCATTTCCTCAACGTTTGAGGAGAAATCATAAGGAAACCCAGTTCAGCAAATTCATGGAAGTAGTCAAAAACCTCCAAGTAACGGTTCCCTTAACTGAATTAATCACTCAAATCCTTTTTTACACGAAATTCATGAAGGATATCTTAACTAAGAAAAGGACTTTAGATGATGTTGAAATCATAGCATTCACCGCTGAATGCAGTGCTTTATTGCAAAATAAGTCCCCTTCTAAGTTAAAGGGTCCTAGTAGTTTCTCTATACCTTGCACTATAGGCACCTACACTATTGATAAAGCTTTATGCGATCTAGGTGCTAGTGTAAGCGTCATGCCCTATTCCATCTGCGAAAAATTGAATATGGGAATTCTCAAATGCACAAGTATCTGTTGAAGCCAGTGTCCTCCACAGTTATTGCAATAACATAAATAAATCTCTGTAGGTTCACAGGGTATACTTTGTATAATAATCAGTTGATTAACGTTTATCAATAACGGTTGGCTTGCTAGAAGTTTGACGTTATTGTCATTTTATTATGGCGGTGATCAACTGGTCCCTATAAGTCACACCTATAGGATGTGTCTGAGAGATGTGATTATATGAATAATATAGTCATATTAATGCCTTATACGACTAAAAGTTTTGTCGATGTATTTGACTAAAAGGTTAGTCAAAAATGATGATGATAGACGGATTAAACTGTTAATTCGTAAATTGAATATAAACTGTTATATTTAATTAATGTAAATAATGTTAGCTTAAACGAACTAATCAGTTAATTCGTGATTAAATATAAACCGTTATATTTAATTAAGCAAATGTATTACTTGTAATAATTATTGTAAATATTGTCAGACATGTATTAATAAATCGACTGCAAAAGGTTGAGTGGACTTATTAATAAGATGACGATATTAGTGACGATAATTATAATAATGAAAAGGATGTTGTTTAATAGAGGTGACCGAAAAATATGAAGCAATAAATGGATATATTGATTCGGTCCAAATTGGTTTGGAAAGGATCCAAATTGCAATTTCTTATTTTAGGAAAACCTAGCTACTATGATTAGGAGAGAATAAAAAGAAAAATACCTTAATTTTGTCTCTAGGTGTGACGGCACAAAATAAAAAGACTAGGGTGATTTTTCTCTCTAGATCTATCATCAAACCTCACATAAAATTAGCGGTAAGTTTTGTATAATCGTTCTAGCACGATTAAGGAATATCAAGGAGCATTTTGGGTGCAACTAGTCGGAGATATCATACTTTTGATATTGTTCTTAAGCCAATTTGCAAGGACCAAAGGTTGATTTTTATCTCTTATTTATATCGTTATTTTCATATATGAATCGTTATTTCCTATCTTATAATTTTGTTATAATCCTGAAATTTAGAGGTGAAATATAAGGATATTTTCCCACAAGTGGTATCAGAGCATAAGGCTACAAAATTATATTTTATGAATTTCATATTATGGATTTTGCATCTTGTTTTGCGTCGAAAAAAAATTTACAATGGACTGTTTTTTTTCATATGTGCCGTGTAGTTTCAATTTTTTTTCCGCCTTCGATTTTGGTTGTTCTTGTTCCATTTGATTTTTCATATTGTTATTTTAATCGGTTAGAATAATCATATGAAAAATTTGTAGATGTTTGCACTACTACAAAAACAGGCAATGACAACGGTTAAAAACCGTTGTAATATTAAAAAGCGGACGTTGTTAAAGCCTCCGTTGTTAAAGGTTTTAACAACGGTTCCGATTTAATGAAAATACCGTTGTAAATAGTTTTAACAACGGTACAAAGTCGTTGTTATTACTAGATAACTGTTGTTAAAACGTGTGAATAATTATGGTGGGAAAGATTCGAAAACAGTTCTCTTAAATGAAAGATACGAAAACAGTTTTGGTGGGAAATATTATAACAACGCTATTGTTTTTCAAACCCGTTGCAAATATAGTTAATTACAACGGGGTATTTTAAACAAGCCGTTGTGGAAAGCTTTAATAACAACAAGTATATCAGAGTACACCGTTGTTAAAACGTGTGAATAGTTTTGATGGGAAATATGTAACAAAGGTCTGTTTACTAAAACCGTTGTTAAAGGTATGATTAGTTTTGGTGGCGGAAAGATTATAACAACGCTTTAATTTTTCAAACCCGTTGTTAATATTGTTAATTATAACGGAGTATAATAAAGAAGCCGTTGTGGAAAGTTTTTGTAACACCCGGAAATGTACCCTATTTGTATAGTGAAAATATTTTAAGGATACTTTTAAATGAAATTTAGTTTTAATCGTAAATTTAATTTTTCGAGTCGAATTTAGAATTTCCGAGTTCGTATTTGGAATTTCCGCGAGATTTCATGAGAATCCCGTCTTAAGGCGAGTTTGACTTTCTTTGAATTTTTCCCTCATATTCCCTCATACTCCCTCCCTTAACCTATTTTTCATTCAACACAAATCAAACTTACTTCGTCCTTAAGCAAAACCAAAACCCTTGCCT
Organism: Heliosperma pusillum; assembly: GCA_022085475.1. NCBI lineage: Eukaryota > Viridiplantae > Streptophyta > Magnoliopsida > Caryophyllales > Caryophyllaceae > Heliosperma > Heliosperma pusillum. Next base: position 484 of record JAIUZE010075144.1, on the reverse strand, counting down.
CCATAATCTTTCCATTCTTAGAATCATCATAGCTCACTCGTTTCCTGCTTAAATTCGCGTAAGTTCGTCTTATTATTCCCCTCTTATCATCCTCTATCCGTATTGATAATAAAATTACCGTCTTTCTCGCTTTTCAAACTTTCCGTCTTTCTCAAGGTGAAGTAAATTCATCTTTTATGATCTATTTGTAGGTGGTGACCTCCAAGATCCCGACAAAGACTATTTCCTAATTGAAGAGGAGCTTGACGAGTAGTGAAGACGCAATAAGGTAACGGTGAAGGGTTACTCGATATCATTTACGTGTTTTACGTGATTTTTAGGATAGAAACCGTATTTAGATTATGGTTAGTAAACTTATGACTTGTACTATTGTTGATGGATGTTGTTTATTGAGTTTTCATATGAGAAGTGATGAATTAGAATGATAGTCGATAATTATTAAAAGTTGAACCTTGGTGAATTTGATGATTTTCGTGCATATGGA
>JAIUZE010075143.1:0-59270 GCA_022085475.1 Heliosperma pusillum | reverse complement strand
TCAGGGCCATGTTTTAAATGTAACCTCTGAGCCAGCATACCAGCTTCCCTACCTCGTGTTATAGATTGTTAACAGATTCACATGATAGCTTTCATATGATAGGTTATATGTTAGTTAATTGTTTCAAAACATGAAAAGCATATCGTATATGTTAAGGTTTTGTATTTTCCATATACATCTCTTTTATGTTATTCATGTTTTATTAAACTCGACATTTCGTGGCTGGGAGAACTCGGAGTTACTCCCCACTGACTGTGGCTTCCGTGTTATATTTAATGCGGTTGGCAGGTTTGTGATGCATATTTGGGGTACATGGACGAGCTAGCGAGCGAAGTATTTACCTTGGACCTATATACGGTTCATAGTTTGTATATTATTAGACACTCTTTATTTCCGTATTTATACGGGAGATATGTCTCCCGTCTTGTATATTTCTTTTGTAGAATATGATTTCCGTTTTGTAATGACCTTTTTATTTATGACACCTTCGTATTGTATTCTCATATTTCTTTTATGTATTTAAATAATTTTTTTTTCCTTCCGCAAATTTGTGGGTGTCACATTATGTACATAATAACTTTTATTAACGTATACCTCTAAATCCAAAACTAGATTGATCACATTATAACTTTTATATGTCTTTATAGAAATAAAACTACAATAGTTATATTTCCCTTGTAGGTCGACATTTAATCATGGTTAGTCGTCGTACGAATCATTATTATATGCATTGAATACATTGATGAAAACCATAATGGGTATCTGATACCCAAAACTTGCATTTTAGCAAAATAAATGTCGATCATATAGATATTATGGGTGAAAAAATACACCCAATTTCTAACTTTTTAGAAAACTTGTGGCAGATTCTTTTCTTGTGTCCTACACTGTAAAATAGAATCGTCAAAAGTTGGGTTCGAACACCTTGCTTGGGTTTAGGCGTTTGACTTTACTCTCAATATCGTCTTGCCTTTTTCCCTTGCCTTGTGTCAAAGCGAGCCACCCCTTACTCTGGAACCTTTTCTAACAATTAAGAATATAAACATCATCTTTAGTTGCTCCCACTCATTTCATGAATTTCTTAACTGAGACAAGTATATTAGAATTATTGTGCAGGACTATTCTTCATTTCATTCATGGTTGTACCTTCAAAAGGCTAACACATTTCATGAGTGAATACGGGATGTGAGTATCACGATTTCAAATAAATCGATTAACCTAGTCATCCCAACTGATTTGGCCTCTTTTGAGGTAAGCCTCGATAAGGAGCATAATGACGACATACCAAAATACAAATATTTTCTTTGGAGCAAAATTTGATGTACCATTGTTATAAGAAGGCGTCACAAAATATTCAAAAACGCTTTTGACTAAGTGTGACTTAGTCATTTACTCTTCATAAGAGACATTTGCAATGGTGAATATGAGGATCAAAAGATACAATTCATTTTGTCTTTAGCTATGGTGGTATAAACGGAGATTGCAATCAAAATGCTACCGTATAAAATAATGGAAACCTTTTCCACGATTGAACGGATTTTTTTAAGTTCATAGAAGGATAAATAATTGTCATTGCGCGAATAAAAATAAATATCAACGGAAAATAAACATTCATTGCTTATAATTCACTTGTAAAAACAATTTTTAAACAAGTCACTCATATAATGACCCCTCACGAAATTATATAAGTGATTCCAAGACCCATCTTTAGACACAAAATAGTCATCGCATGCTACCTTTATCTAAAAATGGTAAGTCAATACTTGACTAATTCTACACTTAGAACTCTTGGTTGACGGATTTCGACTAAATCTATCTCCTAGTCCCAAGATAACGCTTATCTCGTTGAGTCCAATCCAATTTTGGCTTGTGATCGCATCACCCTACTTACCCGAGGTAAAAAGGGACCCACGAGCGTGGTAGCCCTAATGAACACGGGGTTCATAGGTGTTACTAATGGGTAAGGCTAAATCTCAATTTTTAAGTTATGTGAGAGGTCTTGTCAATTTTGTTATTAATTCCCTATAAGCGAACTAAGTCGGTGAATTGTGAATAACGTTGAATTGACAATAACGATAAATAAAATGCATGTGTGACGATTTTGGCATGAGCGAAAATAAAGCAAGCAACCAAGCAACAATAAAATCCTAGTATGACCACCTAGCTAATTAAAATTAACTAGATAGTTACAAATTCGGAAACCAACTCCTTGGTACCTTGCCTCTTCACTTGGAACATCTTCCAAAATGGCACCGTCTTGAGGAAGCCACCGGTCTTCATAAAAATAATTACAAATGTACAAATATACAAATTCCTATTATACATTTATACTATAAAATAAAATTATTAAATTATACAAACCGGCGATACGAGATCGCAATAAAATTACAACCAAACCGTTATTCCCTTACATTACGGGTAATAACGATTAAAAAATAACTAGGCCATACTAGGTACAAACTTTGCATAAATTATTAAATAAATGACATTCATTCATTCAACCATAAATAAAATAAATTGCTGCAAAATTCATGCCAAAATCGTCCTAAGTTCAATTCATGCTCTTTGTAGTTCGATTTCTTCCGGGATTTATTGTTTTTTAACCATTAAAAATCACTATCAACATTTAAATCGTATTTAAATTCAAACTAATTAACTAAACTGATTTAGAACTCAAAATTAGTTACTACTAATTTTGTTTGTCATTATTTAGATCGATTTGATTGCATTTGCTAAATATTACGGTTTAATCATAACGATTATGAAATAAAACCAAAATAAAATATAAACATCATAAAATTTGAAACCAAAAATTTTGTACATTCTGGAACAATTCCAGGAACTATAAAAATAAAAAACATTTTCTCAAAAAATTTAAATTAAGTTTATGAACAAATAGCTTTGTATTTAATGGTTTTATCAAATAAAAACATTAGATATAGTACAGAAGTGAAAAAAATTATGAAATTTCACCAAGAGTATCAACATCAGAATGTTAAATGTAAAACAAAATTTCAAGACCAGAAAAGGACGTTTCAATTTTATGAACATTATAATCTCTTATTATCGACTTTTATCGTATAAAAATCATTGAACATGCAATACATAAGTAAAATTCACTAAATTTTACATACAATATGTAAGAAATGCATGTGATATCATATTAAAATTTCATGGCCAGAATCAACATGAAACTATTTTTAGTTAACTTTTAACTCATAAAATGCATGTTAACTCGGTTTAAACGCCAAAAATCAAAATAAATAGCAAATTAATCCCTAAAATCACGAAATTTGACCACAAACATTTTGAGGTCAGTAGGTATACATGCACCAAAAAATTTCGTCAGAATAGTATTTTAACTCAAAATCTTTGATTTATTAGTTATCTTATAACTTTAATAAAAATGTCCAAAATGAACATGCATGATACAAGCTAGCTCTGATACCACATGAAAGTCCATAGACCTTAATTAGACTCCTCTAATTAGTTACTAAATTACTTGTTAATTTAGTATTTAATTATCTATGTAACATGCATGCAAATATAAAGACATTTATATAAAAGAAGAAATTTCCTCACATTGAAATGGAAATTAAATGGGCACAACAAGAACTCCTTCTTGTTGTTCTTGAGCTATAAATATGGATGCAACACAGAAAATCTCCAAACTTTAGAAGACCTCCTTCAAGTTGCACCAAGATGGCACCAAATAATCTACCCTTATTATTAACTAGATAATAAGATAGATGATATACTACTAATATTAGACTATATTACTACACTAGTAATACTTAGGAAATATTAGTATATAAGAGTTATTAGTGAGAGGAAGGTTTTTAGAGAGAAGAGTAAAAATTGCACAAAATGAAGTAGTATAAAATGAACACAAAATGTTCATAATATAGGCCATTTGGCCGGATGTCATAGTCCAAATATGGACTATTATTTTGCTCAATTTTGTCACATGCATTAGAGTGGAGTGTTGTAGTATATATGATGATTATTTCTACTTGTAATGTCACTTTCATAAGTAACTAAATAGTAAAAACAAGAACTAAAATCATCACCTTTGAACTACAACATAACCGGCCCATTTTGGCCTAGTTGGATCCATTTTGATTTTTGATATTGGTCTCACAAATACTTATTGATCATATGGTTAATTATCTTGTATAATTAAGTGTTAATTTGATCATATAACAATTATATGACTCAATTAAATAAATAATATGTACTTAACATTTTAAGTAATATTTTACCATTATATCATATATAATGGGTCCCACAATGCTTAGTTAATTTATTTTACAACTCCTTGTAAATATAATTAACTAATTACCTCTATCTCAAAACCTCAACTAATTTAGTAATTTAACGATTAATTACTAAGTTAAATCTTATTTAATCGTATTAAAATAAGATATAAATTTATAGTCAATTATCGCATAATTGAAAAATAAGCTTAATCGAATTTGAGTTCTTAACTCAATTTCTAACAATTAACTCTCGTACATATCGAATATATGTAATGTACTAATTAACTGTATCGTATACAAATAATTAGTTACTATTTGGATTCATCCTTTAGGTGTGACCGAAAGGGATCAGTTGATCACCGCCGTCAAACGACAATAACGTCAAACTCTAGTCAGCCAACCGTTATTGATTTACTTTAATCAACTGACTAATCATATATAAGTGTAACAACACCGACAAACACCCGGAAATGTACCCTATTTTCTAGTAGAAATATTTTACGAACTCTTTTCAGTAATTTTTAAGTTATAAATTATAATTTTAAGTTCCGAGTCAAATTTAGAATTTCCGAGTTCGTATTTGGAAATTCTGCGAGATTTCATGAAAAAGCCGTCTTAAGTCTAGTTTGACTTTTCTGGACTTTGGAAATCGTCTTTGACTTTTCCTACACAACTCACACTACTCCTTCCTTAACCTAATTCTTCATTAAACACAAATCAAACACACAACCCCCTTTCTTCTCCATTAAGAAAGCTCATATTTTTCCCTCTTGGAATTTGATCTTTGAATTGACGTAACTTCTTCGTTACTCGATAGAATTTACGTAAGTTTATCTTTTTCTTCCTCCCGTACCTTCCTCTATCCGTATTGATAATAAAATTATCGTCTTTCTCGCTTTTTAAGCATTCCGTCTTTCTCAAGATGAACTTTATTCATCTTTTTGCGATCTAATTGTAGGTGGCGACCTCCAAGATCCCGACAAAGACTATTCCCTTATAGAAGAGGAGCTTGACGATCATTAGAGACGCTCAAAGGTAACGGTGAAGGGTTACTCGGTATTACTTACGTGTTTTACATGTTTATATGCTAGAAATCGTATTAGAATACGATTAGGAAGATTAGAATTCATGCTATGATTAGTAAATGATGTTATATGATGAATATTGATGAAATATATTGATTGTTGATGATTATTTGAAGTATATATGAGAATTGAAATGATTTGGAAATGAATTGGTTAAGTGAGCAAAGCTCTCGGGTGAACTGGGGTTCCCTGCCGGTCGACCGGCCGCCGGTCTGCCAACCGGCTGGGAACACTCCAGAAACTCTTTTGAAAAATGGGATTTTTGTATAAGAGGTGCTCCAGGCCGGCCAACCGGCCACCGGTCAACCCACCGGCCTGGAACACATCAGTGTTGAAGTTTTGAGTTTGGTATGATTGGCTGTGCCGGTCGACCGGCCGCCGGTCGACTGACCGGCCCAGACCCCTTTTCTCTGTTTTTGGATTTTGCCTGTGTTCTGAGCCGGCCCACCGGCCACCGGTCTCCTGCCCGGCCTGCAACACGGCTGTGTTGTTTTCCTTTGACTTTTAAAACTCGTAATTTATAATAGTTCGCATGATCCGTTTATCGTATAATTTTACGTAATGTCTTAATTATATTCAATGTTTTGAATTTTTGATTCTCTTTTCGCAAGTAGCACATGTTTTGTGTGACGGTTTTCGATATTTTCCCAGCTTTGATAGTCGGTTTTTACAATAGTCGGTTTGAGCTCACTATTTTGTCTTGTGCTTTAGTATTCTCATTCCCTTGGCTACCTTCGTTCGTAAGCTGGAATGTCGGAACGGAGAGGTACCCTACTGCTTAAATGCATGTGTTAGTGGGCATACGACGACGTTGTTGGGAGTTGAACGCTATGCGTTGTTCGACCCGGCCGTCAAATGTTGTGTCCTTGCGAGGTGGTGTTATTTGCATGTAGCGTACCGCTTGTTATGCGGCTTGAGCTCTTTTCCGCCTCTTTCGTGAATTGATCTACCGAATTTGGGGTACTCGGCATATATATTATAAGACCGAGTCTTGGATGCGAAACGTTTATCGCATGTCGAATCGGAACACGTTTATTCCGAGATCCTGGCCAGGTTTAGACTAGGACCGTATTATTATCGTCGTGCTACCAGGGGGAAAATAGTCTACATAGGCGAAATGTAAGCATCGCGTATGAGTTCAGGGAAATGTCATCCCGTGGATGCCGTTCAATCATTCTTGCTGGGACACGATGCTAGTGCGTTTCATTTACCGTGAGATTTGTCGTCTTGTGTCGTTCTTGAATGCGTGATTTCATGATATTGTTCATGGTCATTGCCTGATTGGACACCGTCATTGTCTTGGTTCGTGAATGGATGACAATATGTTGTATTTACTATGATCATCGCATGACTTGACTGGTTTGTCTGTCGAGTCTCAATCTTATCAATCTTATACCGCTAACGGTGAGATGCAAGCCCTAGTGAGCGTATTCGATTGCCTAAGAGTGTCTTTCCCGAGTCGTTGAATAACATGATGGTTACGGATTCGATTTCCACATGATCTTATCATTATATCTCGTATTGCCTATCTATTTTTATCGTAACTCACATGGATATGTATATATATGCATGCTTTCCTTTCGTATTACCTTATGTGTACGTTTGATGTGATATGGCTGCGAGAACCCGGAGTTACTCCCCACTGATTGTGGCGTTCATGTTTTTCATGAATGAACAGGTTGCTTGCATGGATGGCTTTTTGCTTATGCTATTTTGGGTTCGGGTGTGAGCTAGCGGGCGTTATCCCTGGAAGTTCACCTCTAGACGATAGTAGCTAGTTTTTGTTAAACACTTGTTCTTTGCTAACATTTGAAGAGACCCCGTCTCTTTGTTGTATAATTCCGTATGTAGTTTGTATCATTTTGGCACACCTCGTGTTATATATATCTTGCATGTTTAAAAGTTTTTAAAATACCGTATTTCCGCATATCTTTTCACATGCTTGTATGTTTATCTTTCCGCATTCGCGAGGGTTGTCACAGGGTATCCGTTTTCCGTATACCCGGTTAAACCGGGTACCCGAAAACCGTATACCCGGATCCAGTTTAATTAATAATGGTCAAAACTCAAAATTTGATTTCACAAAATTAGTTACGGCCCATTAATAGGATGCCCATATAATATAATAGGCCTATTATTACGAAACAGAAATACTTGCAAAGTTAGTTTTAAGATGCTAAAATGCTAACTTTTATCGCTTCACATAAAACTTTGACACTCACAAAGTAGTTACATACATTGAAAGTTTCACATCCAAAGATTGACCCACAAAGTTTCACACAAATATTACATATCAAACCCAAAGTTTCATGTACAACTTATTTTTTGTTATTTTTAATTAAACCGTGTCAAAAACCGTATACCCGGTTTTGATTTTCCCCGACCCGGACCTGATACGGTTTTTAAAAAACCGTATCGTATACCCGGAATTTCGTATCGTGTACCCGGAAATCCGTGTAATTAAAACCGTAAACCGTATTGTATCCGTATATTAAAACCGTATCGTATATTTTTGCTCAGCCCTACTTGTCCGGACTCAAGTTATATTTGACCTATATTATGATCCGGAAAATATTAACATGACTCTCGCGTTCAAATCATTTATTAGGTTTACATATGTTTTTTGATTGATGCATTCACACAAAAAAATGAACCAAGATACATAAAAAATTAAGCTCTCTAAGACTGCTTAAGAGTCTCTAAAGATAGGATGGCCCCTTTATGCTAATTGTCTGATTTGGAACAATTCTACTATTTGTAGATGGTATATTCACCAAATCTACATTATTTTTCAATGCGGGATAAATAACATATACTAAGAATTACGTCAAGTATGTGCAAGTAATATGAGATTCTATACTATAATGATAGCATTTTTTTTACCACGAATCTAATTATATTATTTTCATAATTAATACAAACTTTTAAGAGCTCTTTAAACAATATTTGAGAGACTTAAACGATTTTGGGTTGATATCTAAGTTTCAAGGACGACTCCTACTTATAATCACATGATCACCCAGCTTATAATATTTTTTCAATGTAGAACAATTCTTCTATTTATTCATAGTATATTCACCACACCTACATTATATTTCAATGTGACACAAATAAGATATTAAGTAGTACAACATTAAAATTATTATTTATGATACTTTTTAAATTAAATTATTATCTATGATACTTTTCTAAATTAGTTTTGATGATGTAAATTATATTAAGGTGGAGATAATAATATAAACTTGTAAGAACTCTCTAAGACAATACTTAAGAGACTCAAAATATTTTGGGTTAATATCTACGTTCGAAGAATGACTCATTCTTAAGTTTGTGAAATGAAATGTAAAAGTTTTTTTATAAAAATTATAAACACCACTTGAATATAATATGGAAATGTATATTGAAATAATTAAAAGATTTTTCCCTTTTTTTAATGATAGTTTCCTAAATTAATTTTTGATGATGTAAGTTTTACTAATGTGGACATGGTAATACAAACGTCAATATTGGAGAGATAATAATACAACTTTTAAGACATCTCTAAAATAATATTTAAGAAACTCAAAAGATTTTGGGTGGATACATTAGTTTCAATAATGACTCCTATTTATAATCATAAGATCAACCTAACGTATGCTAATTTTCCAATGTGAGACAATGCTTCTTTTTATTACATAGTATTTTCACCACGCCTACATTATTTTTCAATGTGAGATAAATAACATACTAAGTAGTGCATCATCAAAATTATTTTTTATGATACTTTTCTAAATTAGTTTTTAATACAAATTTTTAAGAGCTCTCTAAGACAATACTTAAGAGACTGAAATTATTAGGGCGGATACTTAAGTCTAAGGATGACTCATATTTATAAACATAGGATCACCCTACTTTATGTAATTTTTTTGATGTGGGACAATTCTTTTTTTTTTATACGTAGTATGTTCATCACGCCTACATTATTTTTCAATGTGAGTACACCATCAAAATTATTATTTATGATACTTTGCTAAATTGTTATTTATGATGATGTAAATTTATGTATATTTTTCGGAGATAATAATACAAACTTGTAACAGTTCTCTAAGATAATATTTAAGAGACTAAAATTTTGTGGGTGAATAGTTAAGTCTAAGGATAACTCCTAACTCCTATTTATAATCATAGGATCACCCTACCTTATGATAATTTTTCGATGTGTGACAATTCTTATATTTATACATAATATATTCACCACAGCTACATTATTTTCAATGTGGGACCATTGTTATTATATATCTCGGAGATAATAATACAAACTTTTAAGAGCTTTATAAGACAATGCTTAAGAGACTCAAAATATTTTTGGTGGATACATAATACTTTGAGTGGGTACATAAACTCAATGGATGACTCATATTTATAATCACATGATCATCCAATTTTATGATAATTTTTTGTTGTGGGACAATTCTACTATTTATATATAGTAATTAACTATTTCTTGACGACACTTTGACCGTATTTCTATAATAGTATTTTTGTTGTAAAATAACTATTTCTTCACTGTTACTAAATTATTATAATAGTACTCTCTCCACACACCTATTTTCACCTCATTTGCTTTATTGCGGTCTCATAGACGACACTTTGACCGTATTTTTTGACGTCTATATGTTACTTTTTTTTATTCTTGAAATTTTATTCGTGAAAGATGTCATCAAAATAAGTGTAACTATATTTTTTTTATAATCTAATACTTTTTATTCTCCAACTTATTTACAGTCAAAGTTCGACAACTTTGACCTTCCAAAAGCAAATGGGGTGAAAATATGTGTGTGGAGGGACTATTAAAATAATAAAAAAATATTTTAATTTTTTTATAAAATTTTCACATACTTATACTTTAGTCATATCATATTATCAACAATATAGTAGTAAATAATATAAAATTTATACTCCAATCAAAGCATTTTTCCCTACGAATCCAAATATGTAAGTTTCATAATGCTTTGCATTATATTTCTTTTTATATTGATGATCAAAAATTTTTCTTATTTAAATAATAGTTGTGATATTAAAAATATCACATAAGATATTTTTCGTAATCTGGCAAGATTTTAAAATATACTTTCCAAAAACTGAAAAAGATGATCTGACCAATAGAATTCCTCGAAAAAAGCCTCTTATATATATATATATATATATAAACTGGATTTCATGCCCGTGCGATGCACGGGTCTATGTTAATGTCATTTTCGTAATTTTCTTATAACAGTTAATTTATAAAAATAAACTTTTAAAATTTTAAGACTATAATAAAATATACTCCGTAATTTTTTTAAAAAAATGTTATTGATATATTGATTCAACTTATATTTTAAACATATGTTACCAACCTTGTCGGGACTCTAGTTATATTTGATCTATATTATGACTCGAAAAATGATCCAAAGTACCTAAGAATTAAGCTTTCTAAAACAATGTTTAAGAAACTCAAAAGATTTTGGGTTGATCACCCCACCTTATGCTAATTGTTCGATATGAGGCAATTCTACTGTTTATAGTTATTGGTATATTCACCACACATACATTATTTTTCAATGTGAGATATATAACATACTAAGAATTACACAAAATATATGCAAATAATATGAAATTCTAAACTGTAATGATATCATTTTTTTTACCACGAATCTAATTATATTATTTTCATAATTGATACAAAAGTTTAAGAGCTCTCTAAAACAATATTATCTCCGTCTTAATCATTTGTTAGTCTTTGATTAAAATACTCCTAAAAAAAAGGCAAACAAATGACCGGGACGAAGGGAGTATTTGAGAGACTTAAACGACTTTGGGTTCATCTCTAAGTTTCAAGAACGACTCTTATTTATAATCGCGTGATCATCCCAGCTTATGATAATTCTCCGATGTGGGAGAGTTCTTCTATTTATACATAGTATATTCACCACACTTACATTACTTTTCAATGTGAGACAAATAACATATTTGGTATGTGACACCCTTAAATTTGCGGAAAGATAAACAAGTAATTTAAATAAATAAAAGATGAGAATACGTTTCTAATAGGTTCACTTTAGTGAAAATCGGTAAATTTAAAAACCGGAACCTACTATTAAATATATTCATCATAACGAAGGTGTCTTAAATAAAAAGGTTCATAACAAAAAGCGAATAATATTATACATAAGAAATATCCAAAACGGGAGACATATCTCTCGTATAAATACGGAAATAAAAGAGTGTATAAATAATATACAATCTAAGAACCGAATATAGGTCCAGGTAAATACTTCGCTCGCTAGCTCGTCAATGTACCCAATGTATGCATCACAAACCTGCCAACCGCATTAAATATAAACACGGAAGCCACAGTCAGTGGGGAGTAACTCCGAGTTCTCCCAGCCACGAAATGTCGAGTTTAATAAAACATGAATAACATAAAAGAGATGTATATGGAAAATACAAAACCTTACATATACGATATGCTTTTCATGTTATGAAACAAATAACTAACATATAACCTAGCATATGAAAGCTATCATGTGAATCTGTTAACAACCTATAACACGAGGTAGGGAAGCTGGTATGCTGGCTCAGAGGTTACATTTAAAACATGGCCCTGATACACTCAAACCCTAATCATACAAGATATCATGTGAATCAGTTAACATCTGGTAATCCAAACTCTATCAACCTTAGCCGGCTTGCATCTCACCTTCTAAGATTCATAGAATCATCAAACATGAAAGACCAATACGTCTATAAACAGGCATAAGTTCTTAGGACAGTCAATAGTCGACTTCTGTAACTCGAGGCTATACCACAAGGTAGGAAGAAAACATCCTTAGTCCTAGAGCTGATCAGACCTAGCGACACAGCTACTTCCATTCCCGTTCTCATGACCAAAAGTCATGAGAAACTCTACTAGGCGACCCCCTAAGCAGAGATGGCTAGTACTTAAGCCGGCTCCATTCCCAAAGTGGAAGCAATAGGCAGCCATGCCCCCGGCTTGGTATCAAAAGGCCCAAGCCAGTGACACAAAAGCTATCAAGCCATGAACATATACTCGTTAAAGATAGTAAGGCCTATCCATGTCATGGTCCAAGATACTCATTTAGAATTAGAATGGTCAAGACGCCATATACTCATAATTCTCTATGGGTACTTAGTCAACACGACATATATCATACAATTACACCGTCACGGGAAAAACTTCCTATCATCTGACTAATTGCATATAAATCATATTCAAATATCATATCGCCTCATATCTACTAAGGCTCATTCATTCATTAAATAAAACATTACTTGAAGACAAATCCCCGACCCGAGTCCCGCGACGAGTCATCAGTCAAAACGGGGCTGACTAGATCTTAGTTTGACCAAACCCGTTTGGTCAAACCGGCTAGAAACAGAGTCTTTACCATTTAGACTTGAACATAAAATCATCATATTCATTTCATGCTATTTTATTCCAACTACTAACATGTGAATTATTAAATCTTACGAAAACCCGCTTGACTTAAAGGATATCCAATTAAACTACAATCTCGTATTATAATTTCTAACATGTGAGAAATAATAAAATTTTGGAAACCGTTTAAATAAATAATTTACTTATTAAAATTTCCCACTTGCTAAATATTACAAAACACGATAAAATAACAACAACTCAAAAACCGTCACAAGTCCAAAGGACTCACGGGTCATGGCTGGACCGGCCTGGACTGGGCCGAATTGAACCGGGCCTGGTTTGGCCCACGGGCTGGTTTGACCAGTTTTTGGTCAACATTTATAAAAGCGTTTCTTAATATTTTCCCGCATGCTTAACATATTTAAAACCCGTCAAAACAACAACAAAACAATCAAGTATCGACACAAACCCAAAGACCAAATCCCGGACCAACCCAGACCGGCCTGGACCGGGCCTGAACCGGCCTGAACCGGCCTGGTTTGGGCTGGTTTTCCAGCCACCTTACACGGCCACCACCCACAAACAACCCCAAATTATTTCTAACATGTTTTAATTAACAACATCCATTTTAAACAACCAATTCATCCATCATGCATACAAAAACCATGATTATGAACAAATCATCAAATATGTCAAGAACACTAAACATGTTAAAAAATTCATACAACATAATAATAATAACTACTTATCATGTTACTACTTAAAAACCGTAAATCATAAACAACAACTAAAATATGTAACATTAATTCGTCGAGTAACTCGGAATCGTTACCTTAGCTAGCACAAAATCAATTAGCACCAAAATAAGAAGTAAAAACCCGTCTACTAATCTTCTTCTAATATATACGAGTCACCAAACTCGTCTTCAAAATCTTCTCCTATAAGAAATGACAAGAATAACATTATTAGAATTAAAACTTGAATTTCAACAATTAAAGTGTTGAAAACGATTTTGTCGGAATTGGAAATAAAACGTACATGGAGATGAAGAGCGAAGAGAAGACTCTAGAAATATAAGTTAGGACGGATTTGAACAAGTAACGAAGGTTTTGTGACGATTTTGCTCAAGAACGATCAAGAACGCTCAAGAACACCAAGAACGATTTTGATTATATTAACGAAGGTATTAATTAGATATTAAGTTGATTTATTGTAAAATGAAAAGATAGTTAGTGAGTAAGAGTGGAGTGTGCCGTGTAATTATAGAAGAATTATGGAGTCGGGTTTTGAAATTGTTGTTACGGGATTGACTCGGGTTTTATAATTATATTATGGTAATTAATTAGATATTATTAGATTTTATGATAGTTTAATAAAATATCTAGATATGATTTAGATATTAATGTTAATTAAATCAAAAGAAAGGAAATATCAAATCCTAGGAGAGGAAAAAGAGACGTGTGAAATGGAGAGAAATCGGGTATGTTTTTAAGCGATTTGCGGAGTTTAAATTGACGGATCGATAAAGTTACAAATATCTTAGATATTTGTATTAGTTTAATTAAAGTAATCAAAAGATCTAATATGAGTGGAAAGAAGGGTGTCTTGGGCGTGTGACTCATGTAAGAGTCGAGTTTCCGGTTTGTTTCGGGACTTAAGTTGACTCGGGAATAGTTAAATGACGTTCGGGATTAAACCGTAAAACCTTCTCTTTAATTCCGAATAAATTCAAAATAATTATATTAAATTATCATAAATTCAAATAAATCTTAATAAATTAAAATGAATTAAATTTATTATTTTTTCAAATTAATTTCGGTCTTTCAATTACGGGGTGATCGGAAAAGTCAACGAAAGTCAAAGTCGACTTAAGAGTCAAGAAAAGTCAAAGACGACTCAAAAGTCAAGAAAAGTCAAAGACGACTCAAAAGTCAAGAAAAGTCAAAGACGACTCAAAAATCAAGAAAAGTCAAAGATGACTTAAGACGGGATTCTCATGGAATCTCGCGGAAATTCCAAATACGAACTCGGAAATTCCAAATTCGACTGGAAACAATAAATTCTAAATTAAAACTTAATTTGCTGAAAAGTATCCGTAAAATATTTTCACTAGAAAAATAGGGTATATTTCGGGTTGTTACAATTTTACACCTCACATGCTATCTTAATGTCCATTATACTATAGGATTGATATGCCCGTTTTTCATATAATGTACATTTGGCCAATTGTTTCATTCGGGATACGATTACAGGAGAGGGATGACATTACAATCATAACCTGTGTACATAGAAGGGAGTACGGCTCCATGATATGAGAACTGCGGTTCCGGATATTACAGGTGAAAGTGCCAAATGGTTACCAAAATAATTATATGGTCTTGTGTACATGGAGGAGGGCTTAGCCAAGGGGAGTTTTACTCTGTAATGTTTCTCACTTCAGTAATGGTAGACTGGTAGTGAATATTTTATATGTTATGATCTGACATGGGTATTCCAAATAAAAGTATGGTAATAATTATATGAGAAAATATTTACTTAGAACCGTTGAAGGTAACTGATATCATATTCAGTCAGTGTTGACTGATTTCGTTATTGTTTTTTTTTCCAGGTTTCTATGCTGGGGAACCGCGGGAGTGAGTTTCACTATAATAATTAAGATCTAGAAAATAATTAATATGTAATATTAAGTTTGCTAAGAAAATGCTATAGCCTTGTATTTCCAGTACAGGAAATACGGCGGTGACGCCTTATAATAAATTTGTTTTCAAGTTTTTATATATATATATATATATATATATATATATATATATATATATATATATATATGAAATAAAACGTATAGTTTGTTATATTTATATATTTTTTTTCTTTATATTTTATTATCGGGGCGTTATACAATGGAATCAATAAATTAGACAAGATGCAATCCAATCCGAGCCTTGAGATGATTAAGAGGTTTTAGGGTGTTTAGAAAGCTTTAGGGCTTATTATGAGAAGTAAACTGACGAAATAACTTTTTAATAACTCCTAATTATATTTAATCAACACCGCTCGAAATGACCCGTAGACCGGTGCACTCGGTCGAGTGCAAGAAGCACTCGGTCGAGTGCTCACTACCCTCGGCCGAGTGCCAACTAGGCAAAAGGCTGCCTAACTAACACATGAATCTTACTCGGCCGAATACACTCTACTCGGCTGAATACACAGCCCACTCGGTCGAGTGACCCATACTCGACCGAGTACAAGGTACTCAGAAATACGGAGTATTACAGCATCGGTCTGACGGGTTTTATTGGGCGGTTTAATTAAAGATAACTAAGAGCTATTAAAAGGAAATTTCCTCAGTTTACTTCTCATAATCAACCCTAAAGTTTTCTAAACACTCTAAAACTTCTTAATCATCTCTAATCATCTCAAGGCTCGGATTGGATTGCATCTTATCTCGTTTATTGATTCCATTGGTAAGTGATCTATCTTTGTGATTAATAATTATTATCGGTAATGTAGAACCCCAATTGAATTGGGGAAAATGGAAGGTTTTACTAGTATTGATTGTAATGTTAATTGCATGTTTAGGGGGAGACTTTGTAGAGGAGGATTTCTCATTATTGCTTGTGATTACTTGCGGAATTGCTTACATGTAGGGTTTCCCTACTCGGTACTTTATATGTTGTTCATTGTGATAAGATGTGCTACTGTGATTGTTGTTACTTGTTGATGATGGTGTTCGGAGATTTGGAGTTTGGTGGTTACTTGGTTACTATTTTGGTGGTCCTACGGGAGACGGGCCATACCCCGAGTTCGCCTATCGTAGCTCTCTCGCTACGAGGGGGATGTGCACATTAATGTTGCGGGACTCTTGCTACGGCCATATGGAATTTCGATGTCGAGTGCTGCACTCTTGTATCAATAGGTGGTTTGCAGGTTAGAGTGGTAGCCTGATGCTGCTGAGGTGACCGCTGCGGTGGGGCTCCGGCTACTGTTACTTGGTGGTTGTTGGATGGTTACTTTCATTGTCTTGTACTTTGATCAGCGTATTTTGTTACTGGCCCCGTTTGTATTTTCTAAAACGTAACTGTTGTGATCCATTGGGGAATGGTGAGCAAGTTACCAACAGGTAATACGTTGAGCTCGCATTGGGGGACTTGATGGATTGCCGCTGATGAGTCATAGCTTCCGCAGTCTTTTAGTTTATCCTAGATATTCACCTTTACTTTATTTTGGTTAGATTGGATTATTGTTAAGACGGTGTGTCGTCTGTATTTTTGGAACAATGTAAGTATTTTTAAACTATTGATTTAATAAGTAATGTTCTATTATGGTCTATTTGATACGTACTACCTTGGGCAACCGAAATGGTAGCATCCCAATGTACTAAGGAGTTCCTGTAATACTCTTTGGTATATGGAGTTGTTACAACTATAACTTCAGGGACGTAAAAACCTTGTTATACGTGCGTCAACTATAACTAAGTTCAAGTCACGTTACAATGCGGTGTACAATAACAAGTCTCGTTGTGGTGATGTGGCGCTTAGTGTCGTGAAGTCAAATATTTAATAATGGTGTTATTGAGGACAAGACTTAACGGAATATGTGTTATAGTCAGTTATATTATAAACTTGCACACATAGTTAAGACAATAATTGGAGTTACTATAATTTTGTTAGGGTTAGGTGAAGGTTATAGTTGAAGGTACTATAACATTGAGTTTTTATATGCTTCCGTGTTCGATGTTATGATGGCTCGGATTATAACATGACTTTTGTAGTTTAACGTTAAACTTCAATGTACTATAAACTTTGTTCATTTGATCTTGTTTATGTGCAATGTTATGGTCAGTTGGATTATAACACTAAGTTTGCATATTGTCTTGGTTACCCTTATTCGTATGATAAGTTGAAGAGTCAGTTATACTGTTCTTGTGTTAAGTCGTGTTGTAATTCACACATTGTTTGAACAACCCGTTATACTGTTCCTGAGTTGAGTCGTGACATTGTTCACACATGTTTTGGTTTAGTTAGTTATATTGTGCCTTTGTTTGCTGGCTAGTTTGAATTGATGGTAGTATCAATTATATACTATCAGAATGACCTGATGCTACCTAGTTTGAGATTTATTTTGTTCTATGTTCGATGGTGGCCAGAGTCGTCAGTTATACGCTTTTGGTCCTGAGTGTCGTTCGGTGCAATTATTGCATCGAGGGGTCTGGCTAAGTATTCAACACATATGAAATGTTGATACGCTATACATAGTACTGTGTCGCTTCGTCAGTCAGAGGCCGTGGTGATACACTCTGACAAGTTAGAGGCAGTGGTGATACGCTTCAACTGTCGTTCACTCTATTCGCTATGCTTTGATGCTAGCATTTGTGTCTTATGTGCTATGGATTGTGTGGTACTTCTGGTCTTGTAAGTATCCATGGTCTAGTGGTCGCATGTGGTTTAGGCCTGCAAGATTGCATTCATATAGGGATTGGTAACGTCGTGGTAAGTTCAACTGCATGTCATTGTTTTACCCGCATGTAACACCCCGCTATGCCCAGTCTTCCAGAACCTTTAGTCAAGGCCTTCCGATTATGGGAGGGTGTCACACCTCAGTATTCTTAATTTACATTAATTTAATGAAAGTCCACTTACAACGTACTTAAGGTCAATCAAATACAAAATAAATATAACTCATCTATGATATAGAAATACAACTCGTCAATCGTAGTCAATCCAAACGTCATAGACTCATAGCTCAAATTATCATCAACTCATCAATCAACGCCTACTAAACAACTACTCACCATTCGCCGGAAATATTAATGGATCACGGTAAGGGTACAAAACAATTTCAAAAACGGTCACTCAATATATACATTACCAATAACAAGTGCAACAAAATACAATCATCACACATATCTGGTGTCATCAATAGCGCACCCAAACCACCAACCACGGTGCCATCGAGTAGCGCACCCAAACCACCAACCATGGGCCCTACCGCAATAGGCCACCCTCAGACCCAAGTCATATCCATGTGCACTGTCTCTTACTCTCTTCCATGGCGGGGCCATGAAGAGCGACCCATATTGTCTATGGAACCGGGACCCCGCTACCGCTTCATATTAAACAAATCCAAACACCGTGACCGCAATCACCAAGATCCCAACAACCAACTTAAATCAATATGTTACAACCATATCACAATACACATCCAATAACCAAACACATATACATCAACTGAGTAGGATTCACCTATCTTTTAACGTTCCAAGCAATCATCATCAAATAGTAACCCAAGCACAAGAATCGTCATCAATGGATTCCGAACACCCAAACATGCACAATCAACAAGAGGATGAAATATCACAACATTTCATCAAACACCTTGCCTACATTAAAAATAATTGTGCAATCACTACTAATTCCACTAATACTAGTCTTATACTAATAATTTAACTCGAAACCGACCCTAATCATTATAAATACAAATAATCTAACCAAGCTAATAAAATCCCCAAATATGAGAAATCAAAGAAATATGAGAGATAAGAAGCTTACCAAAAGAATCAAGATAGAGAGATGAAAGAACCATCCAATATTGAAGCTCCATAACAATTGATCAAATGATGAAAAATACAAATCAAGCTAAATAAAATGATTGATTATTATTTGAGAGGATTTAGAGAGATATTAGGCGAAGAGAGATAAGGTAAAAGTGATAGAATGAGAATTTTCAAAACATAACCCCTTTCACAAGCCACAAAACAGATTTGTGTAAAAACTAAATCCGATTAAAACTCGGTCGAGTAAGGCATACTCGAACGAATAAGAATAATCGACCGAATATAGAATACTCGGTCGAGTGACTTAAAGGTTGAGTCACATACAAGGAAGCACTGCCAGCTGGCATACTCGGTCGAGTCTAAGACTTACTCAATCGAGTGACCACCTAACTCAGTCAAGTCAACCCCATACTCGACCGAGTGACCCACCTACTCGGTCGAGTGACTACTCAACTCGACCGAGTCACCACTATATTTGGTCGAGTAGAAGCTTACTCGACCCCAAACCAAAGATACAAGCTTTCGATCAAAAAGGCAAACACAGACTCAACCGATGCAAGACCAGTGGATCGGAAGACACGAGTATTACACCGCATGCCATTTGTCTACTTCGGTTATTATTTATTGTTGATAACTTTAGGTTGTTGTAATTATGCCTGGGAGAGCATCTAGTATTCCCGACTGATTGTCGACCCCCCATTCTCAGGTTGAAGTGGATGCTACTTGTCTTCTTGCTCGGGATTGAAACACTTGTGGGCTAAAATGTGGGTCTATGTTGGGCTAAAATGTGTGTATGTTTTAAAATAAGATATTTATAAAACTTTTAAATTAATATATTTATAAAAATCTAAGCTAACAACTTACCCAGATTTGTCGTGCAAAATATTTATCTCCGGTCTTTTTAATTGACTTTTATGATACAAGTTGTGGCTAAAAAATATGTCATTAATTTATGATACAAGTTTAGGACCAACTTAAAAAATACGAAATAAAAATTTATATATACTGACATACTGTGCAAGCATTGCACGGGGTTGTAGTATTTAGAAGTAACTCAACTACTACTAGAGTACTAGTACTACGGACTACCTGAGTCGTTGGCCCCCCTTTACTTTCTGCCTCTACTCATTTCTAATTTCTAATCCACGCTCAAGCTCAAGCTCAGTCCTTCAATGGCGGGAACGATCAAAGCTCTTAACTTTAGACCCTCCTTCACTATCTCACCAATCTCTTCCTCTTTTTATGCTTCATCACTTCACCCCAAAACCCATTTTTCCAAACTACATTTTCAAACACCTACAATTTCCTTCAATTCAATTAAAAACCCTTCACTTATTCATTTACCACCCAGGTTAACTCTATCCCATATCAGAGCATCTTCGTCATCTAACTCTGTATCTACTACTCTTTTTAATCTTCCCTTTTCATTTTTTTATTTTTTGAATTATTGATTTCTATTTTCTAATTTCTTTTCTAAATTTGTTTTTTTTTATGAAGAATGATGATGGAGGAAACACTAAGAATGATGGGAATTTGTTGCAATTGGCAAAGCCAATTCTTGATTTTACTTCCAACAACTTTCTGCCATTAGGTAGTTTCTTATTTTAATCTATTATAAATAGTCTTATTTTCATTTACGGAGTAGTGTGTAATTGTACACTCCCTCCGTCCCGGTCATTCGTTTACATTTTCTTTTGGCATAAAGATTAAGAAAAGAGTTTGGGAACATTTGTGGTTTTAGTCAGTGAATGACAAACAAACAATAGTCACACCCTAAAATGGAAATGATTTTAAAGTGACTGGGACGGAAGGACTATAACATTAAGTGATTCTGTAATAGGTATATAATGGTCTCATTTGAGTTTTGTGTGCTATAAAAGTATAAATAATAAGGTTCTGAAGTTTGGCTTTTCTTTTGGGTGTAGCAATTTGACTTTGTGCCTTGGCTGTCAACTGATTCTTCGAGTTGGATTAAAACAATCCTCGCAGGAAAAATGAAACGTAAATAATTAGTTAAGTCAAAGAAAGTACTGTGAACTGCGATTAGTTAGTTTGGTATGTGCATGGTATTACTTGGTTGGACTTGGAGTCATTGATTAGGATGCTTATTATGCACAGCTCTTGTTGGTGGGGTTGCTCTTGGGCTTGCGAATCCGGGTCTTGGCTGCTTGGCTGATCAGTATTCATTGTCAAAAGTGAGCACTTTTTGCATCTTTATTATTTCAGGTGAGGATCCACCACTCTTCAAATTAAAATTGGAGCTTTATGTCAAATTAGCTTTGAATTTTCAAGTTTCTTGGGTTATTATAGGTTTGACGTTACGGAGTCAAGAAATTGGAGCAGCAGCAGATGCCTGGCCTGTTGGATTATTTGGTCTGGTATTGCTTCCAGAGTTCTGACTCCCGCGACAGGATCTGTTTGTTTTTAACTGTAGCGTTTTATATCACACTTATAGTAATTTGCTTTGGAACACAGGCACTGATATCTTAGAGTCTTGCAATAGAGCCTTTTGGTGGTCTATTTCAGGAGTGCGTCCTAATTCCTAAATGTACCAAAGTGACCCTAGGTACCCATAATTAGCTTATTTAATGACACAATTCCGAAAGTGTGTATAATTTTCATTGAACATGCTTTAGAGCTATCTTAGACATCAGTTTCACATGGTAAACTTGACTCCCTTCTTTCTTTCTAATTATGTCATTCCTCATAATCCACAATTATGAGTCACCGTTAAGAGGAAAAGAGTAGTTAGAAGGATTGAACGATGGCAAAATGAAGGAATTATGTGGGGTTGAGGAAAACCTAAGACGACTTGGACAAACTGAAGACTGTAGGAATTATGGCTTTGTTTAGGATGAACTGGAGACATAATGTATGTGGATGTCAAGGTTTTAAGTTCTGTTATATGTTTTTGGTTATCCCTTCACTATTTTCAACTTCGGTTTTTCTTTACTCCTTTTGTCCTTTAATCTGTCTTCTTTATTATCTCCTTTTGTGTTTCCTTTCTTCCTGCTTTGGTTTCTTTCTCACTTTCTCAGTTTTTCTCTTTGTTTTGGTCCACTTTCGGTTTTCCCCTTTCTCTCTTGTTGTGTGAACTTATATAATTTCTTATTATTTCTGCCGTCTTTTGGTGCCTTCTTTCTCTCTCTTCTAGCAAAGGTTCCTTATGATGATGGTTCATGTTTGATGACCCCCAATTAGCTTGTTGTTTGTGTTTTTGTTGTTGTTTGTTGTATATGTTCAAAAAACATTTCGATTTGAGTTGTTCCATGTTGATCATAATAGAAATCTCTTCCGTGATTGTGGGTTTTAACAGGTAAGTTTCATCATTAGCCGAGTAATCATATAAGTACCTGCTCGACAATGATTATAGATTCCTTAAAATGTTGCACCACGTCGGCAATTCTCTTGGAGAGTTAGAGGATAGTTTTCTTTAATCTATCTCTTAGAGAGTTAAAGGTATCTAAGGTAGATGAACATGATATTTATTCCTTTTCAAGTTTATGAAGCAAGAAACCTCCTAAAATTGCCTTCCTTAAATTAGAAATCCGGAACAGAATCATTTTGAAAAATTAAAAAAAGTTAGATACCTTGAAAGTTAGATAGGATAGACATATCACTTGCTTATCCATAATTCCATGCAATAAATCTAGTATTTTAATCCTGATGGATGGCCACTCGAAATTGCATTTTGATCCTCACTTCTATAAGGTTATGCTGACTCGATTACCATTCTGCTGTGTTTCTGATTTAGATCTTACAGCAGTTAGCTTTGGCCAGACAAAGTCCTCGTATGCAGATTTTGACAATCGCCACGGTTGTTTTGCAGGCTTCTATATTGTTTTTGACCCCTGTGTTCTCAAAATTGATCTTACTACTTAATTTTCAGCCTCCAGAATTCGTGACAGGTACTAAAGCTAAGTTAATTTATGAAGAATTGTATTTAGCGTATTCTCTGCTTATACATTGCTAGAATTATGCACTCATTTTATTCTCCTCGGCATCAAATTGAAATATGAAACTGTAAAAATTTAGGATGAAATATTGCAGCTCAATTCTTTTCTAAGTAAAGAGTGTTAATTTGTGACAATTAATATTAATGAGCTTAACTCGGCATGAAAAGCGCCATCTAGCAAATTCAAATACGGTACTGTTGATATGATATTTGACTTCTGATGTTGCTTATGACTTGTTTTCTACTTGCCTACACACTACAGAGATATTTCTGTTTATCTTGTTTATTGTTGTTCATACTTCGTCGTCTATTCATTGATTTGGTATGCTCATTATCTTCGTGACCATGCTGCTGAGTTGTTTTTGGGGAAAGGAAAGTGCATTAAACTGCACGTTATATTGGGTATGGTTTATGGTACTTTGTTCATCATTACTGGGCAGGGCCTGGGGGAGGTGGGTTGATAGAAAATTATCGTGCTCCTTGTAGGAGAATCCAATGGTGGTGTCAAAAGTTGTTTGGCCAGGTCGAAAACTTACCAATCGGTTGCCTGTGAAATTATGGGCTTTGTGAAGTTTGAAGGCGAACTTTTTTTTTTGTGTGGGCAGTAAGGGTGCGATGGACCCCTAGCCTTGATTGCAGGAGAATCCTCGGTGCTTTGTGAATTCCATAAAACTCGAGTTTGTTGATATCATCTACTATCATGTACATATATTGTTGATTGACATCAGATACCTTGTCGTTGTTTGATTATGCTTTGATTTTTTATCTATATTATATTATTGTCTATCTACAAGGTGCTTTACTGTTAATTGTTTTCTACAGGACTAGCCATATTCACATGCATGCCAACTTCGTTGTCAAGTGGTGTCTCACTAACTCAAGTATGGACATTATATCTATGGTAGTCATTTCAAACTTGTCTTTCTAATAATCTACTTTTGACCGTATCTGCTTTTATTAAACACAGCTAGCTAAGGGGAATTTCGCATTAGCTCTGGCAATGACTGTGATATCTAACTTGCTAGGAATTATTGTTGTAAGTTGCACAAGTTCTTAATCATTATAAATGACTGCTTATTATTATGTCTTCATTTCTGTCACAGGGTCTGTAATGAATCTTATATTTGCTGTTATGATGTAGCTGCGCCTTTTATTCTCCAAACCAAAAAAACAACACATTCCTCCATTAAAGCATATCATGTATTCAGCCCCTGTCATGAACGTTTCGCAATGCGTACGACTTTCTTTTTATATCTTTTACCATCTAGATCTCGTTGCCTTGGCCACTTCCAGCTGGATGATGTCAAAGTTGTTGTAAGCTTAGTATGTGGTGCTGACTTCTGAGTCCTAGTGGACGTCCACATGCATAGACTCTCCCATACGTGCTCGTTCTCATCTCTTGATTAAACGCGTATTAGTAAATTTGTATATGGAGTTCTTGTCATGCTACTCCAGAACATGGGATTTTTGCGTTCCACTTCTTGTGCATGCACCATGCTTTATAGATACAAGCATGCACCTCTTAATCTATATATGTCTATGTCATCTCCGTTACTGAAACTGCTCTTCAGTGTGATATATAAAGCATATTTTACCTTTTCCAGGTCCCATTTACCGTTTCAAAGTTTGTTGCTGCTGGTGTAGGCATATCCATTCCTACTGCGCAGCTTTTCAAAAGCCTTGTCATCACTTTATTGATTCCGCTTATCTTGGGAAAGGTGCGTAGTTTTTGGCTAACATGTCTCTTCTCTTGAAAACGAGAAAAAGGATTATACATCGGAGGTACTACCTCAGAGTAGTATGATTTTGAGTTCTTGTGCATTTTTTTCGAGCTTTTTAAAGTTTATAAATTAAATTTTATATCTTATATATGATATTTTTTGAGTTTTTATTGTAATTCTTTTGAGCTTAATGTTCAAATTAATAAACTCAAAAACTTTATAGTAAAACTATACTATACTAAAAAACTTTATTATAAAACTCAAAAACTATATTATATGTGGTAGTACATCAGAGGTACAATCCACTTACTGCTTGAAACTGTGTTTGGTTTGTCTTTTGCACATTTTGCCAGTACCATATTATTTTCCTACAACTTTATCGCTGAGTTTCTTTTGTTTTAATGACAATTTTATTTCTAAGGGTATGAGGTGCTGATTGGGGACTGTTTTCATAAGCTATTTTCAATTTTCGTCCCTTTCTTGATCTGGCTTTGTTTACAAGAGAACAGAGTTATGGGAGCTGTCCAGTTTCAAATACTGGTTAACTATATTGCCCTTTTTTTGAGCAAATTTCGTGGAGAATTAGCAAAAATTCTCCACCATTTTACCAAAAATTGTAAGCTTCTTTTCCGAGTAATAGCTTCTGATGGAAGTGTGAACTCGGAAGAATTGATGATGAAGCTAATTATCTGCCAGTTGATCTAATGGAATTCACATACATGTGCACAAATTAAACTGTATGGACTTAGCTGTATTTCCTTAGCTTTGTTGCGTGTGCGTGATGAGAGAGTACATATCACTGAGACTTGTGATGCACTTACCTAGTCACCTAAACACTCTTTTTGTTGTAAAGCTTTATCTGAACCCAGTGAATTTTATCACAAAGCACATAAATGTTACGGGACAATCACAACTTAGACAGATAACTACGAGGAAGAATGAAGAATAAGCTGAAAATCTGGACTTGTAAGTTCAGTGGATTCTCTCAACGTCCCCTGCAAGAGCTCGGGCTTAGAATGTCTAGATTAAATTTCCGTTAGGACACTTTCGATCTCTCTTAGTCACAGTTTCTCATTCATAATGTCTGAATAACAAACGCTTCCAGGAAGAGCTAAGCCTTTATGGGCAAAAGAGAGCCAAGGAAAGACTGAAATAACAGAAAAGAATAAAATAGGCACTCCCTCCTGTTCTTTGTGTTCTTCCCATTTTGTTTGGGCACATCTCTTGAAAAAAAGAGAGTAAACAACTAATATGTATCTTACAAATAAAAAAGGGTGTTGAAAAGTCAACAAATTTAACACTAAAAGACGAAACTGGGAAGAACACCATGAAAATTCATATTTAGGAAAGTGGGAAGAGCTTGTATCCTTTTGTTCGTAGGAATTTAATTTGCATTCGTTCCAATGTACTCCGTATATGTTTCATTCTTTTTTTTAATTGTCTTTCAGAGGCGTGTTTTTAATTCATGGTGTTAAAATTAGTTGAAATAGTATTGGTGTTTATCGACAGGTGCTTCGTGAAGCCATTGATGGTGAGTGCTTTCATCTTTTTGTAGATGTGAGCCTTCCTTTCACTTGCGTGACTGTTTCTTTCTATCCATCTTTTTCTACATGCCTACCCACCTATCTAGCTTGAATGAATGTTGGCTTATAAACTCATTGTTGTGTTTTTGTTTTTTGTAGGCGTTGGGAAGTTTGCTGATAATAATCGCAAGCTTTTGTCAATCATGAGTGCTGTATTTCTCAGCCTTGTAAGTGTGGAACGTGATATTTTGTCATGCAAAATTTCCTCTTAACAAATATCTCATAGAAAATTTTCAACTTCGACGAATTAACAAAGTCAATCGAAGAGAAAAGCCCATACTGTATGATTAAGACTCTGGCATAAAATGCTTCTGATTTTTAAGTTTGGATTAAGACTCTGAGTTGTAGGCTTGTACCACTTTCATGGCTTCTCATAGTTCTCAGTTTATTCAAGTAAATATTAGAACTGAGTTTGATTTCGACATTGCTGTGTGTTTAAATACGTGATCATTTTCATTAAATGGGCATAGGTTCCATGGATACAAGTGAGCAAATCAAGGTCGTTGCTTATGATGGTTAACCCTACAGGATTCCTTCTAGCTATTGGTTTGGGCGCGTAAGTTAAGCAGCTTGTTTCATGTCTTTCTTGCATACATTTGCTTATCCTGAACAATTACCATTTTAATTCCAAAAATTTTACTGCCAATAAGGACTGTCTACTAACAATATACTCGCTATGGTACAGCCTCCTGCATATAGTTCTGTTAGTATTCAATGCCCTTGCTCTTAAGACTTTATCGTTGCTCTCTGGAGGAAAAAAATCGATCTTCTCCAACCGCAGAATGCCATTGCTTTCCTTCTAGTTGCTAGCCAGGTGAGTTCCTTAGCGTTCAACTTCTATATTGACTGAAAATAGAGCCTGACTACATCACAATTCACAACGGTATCAAACAGGGAAATGGACCGTGGTCTTGCGGCTATAAGTCTATAAATATGGCCGATACCGTCATAAATTGTTGTTATAGTAACCTTCAAAAGCTTAATAACACGGTCCGCAGTCGCGATGGAGTGTCGCATCTGATATGTGATGCCATGGCAACATCACTCTTGTGCCTCAAAGGCTTCCCCGGTTCAAATAGTTTTGAGACCAGTTGCTGTAGGAAATTGATTTTCTTATGCAACTGCAATGATATTTAAGCTTTGTAACTCCGATTATTTGCATAACCCCGCTTACAGTATTGATACCTGATGCTCAAACATGAGTATATCGCTTGAACATTTCATTTTAAGCCAAAACAAAAAGATTTCTCGAAATAGCGCAGTCCACTTGGACACTCAACTTCTAACCGAATCTGAGTAACATAGTGGTCAAGGTCTCTAGGAGTGAGACTAATATCTATGGTGCTCCTTTTATGATTTGCAGAAGACATTACCAGTCACAGTCGCTGTCGTTGACCAGCTCGGTGGTGCGATGGGCGCATCTGGTCTATTGGTTCTCCCTTGTGTCGCTGCACATCTAAACCAGGTTTACTTAATCTTCACCTAAATTGCTTGATTCTAAAATATTGATGCAGGCGCTTATAGTGGATTTAACGTACAGATAATCTTGGACTCTTTTCTGGTCAATTTTTTGCTAAAACAAGATCAAACTGCTCATCTTCCAAAGGCAGCCTAGTAGTGACTCAGAAAATGAGTCCACGACATTTCTACGTGCTACGTGCGCAGGATTTGGAATGTCCGCTCTTCTATGATAAGCCCTTTTGACCATATTCTGTCGAACAAACTTGTATCGCATTGATGTCAAAATTCCCTGAAACGTTATTTTTGTGAAGGGCAATGGATAACGGATACTAGCGTGCGTAGCCACTTGGAGCTGATGGGGTCTGGTGACCTGTATCTCTTGGTGCAATTGATGTTTCGCATTGTTAATGTGCCAGATTTAAAAGATAAAAAGAGATGATGATAGCTAAGTTAAAATTTGAAATTAGTACTCCGTAAAATATACGAGTAGATTTGTTTTACTGAAAATGTCCATTCAAAGCAGAGACTTGTTTTTACTCGTGCTTTAATCCCAAGCAATATTCGCGACATAGTTATACACTTCTTTTATCCAAAGCGGGCACGTTTTTTTATTTTGGGAGTTCTCATAACTACATATTACATACATAACACTGGCGTAGGATTAGAGGAGGCTAAAAAGTGACCGGAAAACGGACTGGATGTGCATGTAAAGATCATTATCATTAGATTACAATGAAGCATAGTGTAAAACCAGGCATCAAGCAAAAACCTACTTGTAGATAAAGTCGTCAATGTTCCTTCCAGGTTCACTCTTACGAGCATCAAGCATAAAAGCTCTCGTTTTCTACTCCATTTCTTAAACCATCTTTGTTTCCTTTTATTGTGATGTGACGGTTAATCGTTGTAACTCTTACTATTGTCAACGAAAATGGTCTCTAAAGGAGAAAGAAGCGTGAAACACAAGGCTTTGTATCTGCCTCGTTTATTGCTTTAAGGCTTTATGAACTAGAAACGTATCCTATAGTGTCAAGCAGATATAGTGTATGGATACGCTATAAGATGATCAGCTACACCTCAAAGTATGGATACATTGTAACACAGCGGGGTAACTTTGAAGATATGCAACTCCTACGTTTTCGGCCGTTTCTCGCCCCCAAAAGCTTTCAGGCTAAATGCACTAATAATTTGATACGCTGTAGCCATTCAAATAATTCAGTTCAAACACTCCTACTCTTTTGTTTTGGATTATTTCAAAGGAATGAGTTTGCAAAAAAGAGCATAAGTATTTTGCAAATATATGTGCATCCTACAGTTCAGTTTACCAAGCACTTCAACATATTCGACAAATAGGAAGAGGGACTCGAACGCCAGTAAGAGGAATGCGAGTGGTTGGTATTTTTTTATTTGGGCAACTCTCCCTTTATGTTGCTAGCAGTTCAACACATGGACAAGGCTTGTGACATCAGTTATTCTTTCTTGTGACATTTAACGACTGATGTAGGAAATAGTTGTGAAGTAAGAATGTCGATCTCATGGACGGTTGTTGTTTAGAAGTAATCTAAAAGTCTACTAGAGTCTCTTGCAAGTCACAAAGTAATTTTGGGTTTGGGTTTGTTAACTAAACTAAGATAACAACAACTAAAAGCAATTAAAAACGACGAAAGGAGTTTAAGACGAGAAAGATAATCAAATAAGAATCAATAAAAGGAAGGTCTAGGATCGGTGGGTTCAAATGGGTAATTTGGGTTCTAGTGAGTCGGGTTCATAGTTAATGGGTAGTCAAACTTGGGCGCGGTGGATTGAGACTCTCGATCTTACAATCCCTCCCATATACCGAACCAAGTTAGCTCTCGCATACACACGGTCGACATACCAACTATACGCAAATCCTAACATATTCCGAGGCTATCGATCTTACGGAAATGTATGATAAACATGAATCATGCAAGTTTGTCAAACAAGCATTTCATCAAACATATAGTATGCGAAAGTTGGAAGAAAGATAATTAATCAACAAATCAACCCAACCAACAAAGATTAACCCTCATTAAAACCCATTATCCCCCACTAATCCTAGATTAATCACTACTCAATCATACTCAAGGGAAATTCAACATTTACTAAAGATTGCAAAAGGAAATCAACAACAACATTAAACATTTCTAATTAACAATAAGTAGATAACAATAATCGAAATGAAAACTTAATTAAAGGCAAGATTAAGTAGAGAAATTATACCGACTTGGAGAAAGATGAGAACTTTGATATAAATACCAAGATTTTGTCACAAATCTTTGAATATAACCCGAGTTCATACACTAAACCAAGTCGAAATCACTAATTAACCGACTAATTTGCTTAATTATAGAAGATTAATACAAGATTAAACACTAATTCTATGAGGGTTTTGGATCTAGGGTTTCGTGCCCTTTAATTACATAAGAGGGTGTATATATAGGTTTACAAAATGAAGGAAAGATGGGCCTCGAGAAGCTTTGTGGACTGGCAAAGTCACGACCGTGAAATGGGTTTCACGGTCGTGAAACACGTCTCACGACCGTGAAACTCCAAGTCACGGTCGTGAGGGAATTGGCAGAGCAAGGTCTTCTTTCACGAACAAGTCACGACCGTGAAGCATGTTTCACGACAGTGACTGAGCTTTCACTACCGTGAAATGAGTTTCGCGGCCGTGAGCTCAAATGCACGAAAATCCCACTTCTTGGACAGGCATCTCACGACCTTGAAATGCCTTTCACGCCCGTGAGATGCTTATTTCCCTTCTTCCTTCGCTTGACTTTGTTGTTTCCTTCCCGGTTTCGCTTGCCTTGACTCGGGAGGGCTTTGGCGCATCGAGTAGGGCCCCCAAGGGTATGCGGGGCCCCCAAGGTATGCCGTGGGTCCTCCGAATAATTCACCTTCTTCTTTGTTGATCAAAAGTAGGTAGAAATCGCCTCAATTGACGGTTTACCTACAAAAACACGATAAAAGCGAGAAATATGCTAGAAGAAGGTAAAACACGTAGAAACGCTCCTAGGGAGCGTTAAAGGCAAGCAAAACGAGAAAAAAAGGGGTGAAAATGTAGGGTGAAATGACACTATATCAAATCTCCCCAAACCAAACCCTTACTCGTCCCGAGTAAGGATGAACAATAGTCAAGACCCTTAATTAAATACTCTAAACCTAACCGATACAAGGCAATTAACGATCCTTGCTCCGTCCCTTCAACTCGCAACAAGGTATCCATGAGGTAGGACACCTTCTTGCAAGGCAAGTGGGGTCTTGCCAAAACTCCGATGCATTCTAGGCAATAAAGCACACAAAACAAATGAGAATGCATCTACAAAAGCAAATGACAACATGCCTCATCCATGCGCCGGGATTCATCTAAAATGGAAAAATTTCAAGCATGCAAATTCCTATGTAATTACTAGTTTTACAAAGAACTAGGCCTAGAAAGATAGAAATAAATCACCTCTTTATTGTTTAAAATTAGTATATTCGTTCACGTTCACTAGAAAGCTTTGTCAAGGGTGATAAGGCGGGATAGAAAGTGAGGGCCCCATGGTGTTAGAAGACACTATAGGATTGGAATTCCGCCTCTCACCTAAGTGAAAGGAAGGGTCGTCCCCTCTTAGCCATGTAACGTAGGAGTAATCATCAAAAAGGTAAGGAAACGAGATGTTTGAGTTCTTATTTGATTTCTTTTTCTTTTCTTTTTTTTCTTTTTTTCTTTTTGTTTTTGATTTTTGCTTGATTTGGGTGTCTTTTGAAAGCAAGGTGGCCTAGCAAAAGGTGTGCGGTGGAGACCAACAATAGGCAAATCCTCGCTGTAGCGACATCGAGAGCGACCCCTTATGTATTGAGGGTACTCTAGAAGAGCCTAGAAGTCTCCATATGCACTCCTTAAGCTAGGACTAAGACAAAGGTATGCAAAATTTCAAGCTTTTCTTTTCAATTGTGTTTGAACTCAATTTTTGGACTTGTGATGGAAAAATTTCTTTTTTGTCAAATGTAGTGAAATGTGATGATTGGACAATTACATGGCCTCGAGAGTCACCTAGGAAAGCGTTCACCAAGGAATTTTTACACCATGGGGATGGTCAAGATGGTAACTGCAAGCCCTTGACTAGGCTCTAGGAAACGGTGCAAAAATTATACTAAAAATACACATTAAAAGGTGTTTCAAAATCTATTTTAATAGGCAAAGTGCTAAGCAAAAAAAAAGTATCTACAAGGGTCTATCCAAGCTTGTTCAATTTCCAAATTAGGCATTCTAAAAAGTTCTCCTAAATGCAGCTATATGCCATGATCTAGAATTAAGCAACATATATACAAACTAATGCAAATGCTCTAGTGAACTACGTGGCAATTAATCTAATGAAACCCCCTAACAGCACATAAGTCACACAACCGCCAATTCATCAAAATCAACATCGCAATCATCAACAATTCCTCTAAACTCCTCATGTGATAAGAAGTAAAGAAAGAAAGAACGGGAAGGAATAAGAACGATCATACCATGGCGGTCTTCTTAATCCCTTCTATAAGTCTCTTAAGCGATGTATAGCGGACCTAAGTATGGAGGTTAGAAGAAAAAGCAATGCAAATATATACAAATTAAGGTATAAACAAGCTAATTTTTAGGATTTTTCAAACTTTTTCAACTTTTTTGGATTTTTGAATGATTTTAAATGCAAAATAAAACATGTTTTTGGATTTTTTTCAAAATTTTAAAACTATGAAAATAGTTTCCCATCCCCCACATAGGAACAAACATTGTCCTCAATGTATGAAATAGGATTATTGAAAGTAAAGAAATACATGTTTTTGGGTTTTTGAATGATTTTCTAAAAGGAAAAGAACATGTTTTTGGGTTTTTAAATATTTTGAAAAATAAAAACTTGTTTTTGGGGTTTTTGATTTTTTGATGAATATTCACAATATGAACAATATATACAAGAGGGTTAGTTATGCAAATGAACTATTCTATATGGAATGCATGAACTAATCAATATTCCTAAAACTAAATGCAAAATGATATAATACAAAGTGCATGGTCTAAGTAAATGCAAGCTAAACTATATGTTAATCTAGAGTCTCGTTGCGGTGGTAAGGTGCATAAATGCAATGCCCCTCATGGGGTACCTCCCACAAGAAAGTCCAGATAATAAAAAAAACTAAGTGTGCCATATCGGAGTCTCGTCGTGGCGGTAAAGTGCATAAATGCAATGCCCCTCATGGGGGTACCAACCACGGGAAAGTCAAAAGATGACACCTAAAAAAAATGCAACTACGTGATGCATGAGGAGTAGCTAAATGCAAAGGTTGTTTGTCAATTTGGATTTTTCAAGAAGGAGCAAAAGATTGGTGTCCGATGGGATGGACACCCGCCTCCAATGTTGCCGAGGCCAACCAACACAACACAAAAATTACAAGTTAAAGAAACAAATCATATCAATCAATGAGAGGAGAGGAGGAGACACACACTAGAGGGGAGAGGCCGGGGTAGATGCTAAACAAGCCACCTAGACATCACTCCGACTCTTCCAATTATCAAACAAAAACACAAAACCTCCTCAAAAGGTCTACATCTCATCCTCATCCTCATCCTCATCTTCATCCCGCCCCCCACTACCACCACCCTCTTCCCGGTTCCTTTGGTCTCCCCCGGTCTCCATGCCGCCAACCCCTCCCCGGTTTCCATGGTTGGGAAACAAAAAATCGGGTTGTGCCCAGCTTGGCAAAAAACCGTTAGGGTCAATGTACCCTTGGTTGGCCAGCAAAAAGTAGTTGGGGTAGGAGGCATAATAATTATTAACCCAGTCTTCATGCATATTCAAATGCATGTTCTGCATTAGACCGGTCAGGTAGTCGCCCTAGGGAGAGATGGTAGGGTCGGGGTGAACATACCCCGAGTACTCAAAGGGGTAGGGGGAATATTCACATAACTGGGTGGGGGGTAAGGTGCATGCAAGTGTGGTAGGGGAAAAGGAGGAACATGCAATGTTACTTGGGGTGCACTATGACTCGGTATAGATGTGGGTCGGGGTCGAGGCTGCTGGGGTGACTCTCCCTCCTCCCTAGCGCCACTAGAAGAGGCCCGACCACCTGCCATCGTCACTGGTAGCAGGTAGCTAGGCCGCCTATCAACTAAGGTGGTCCTAGGCGCGAAAAGTGGGAGTCTATGACAAGGTATGTAAAAGGGTGTGGCATCCTTGATCACCCAAAGAAAACCCTTTGCCCGGTCAAGCCTAATCCAATTTGAGTGGATTAGGGAAGTCTCGTCTAAAAGTGTCCCCCCGGTTAAAGCCTTGTACGCCCCATTGCTATTAAAGTCAGAGTCAAAGTGCTTAGCCAGAAATGTCACCAAACCCCCCATGACCACCGTCTGTCTACGCGCTACGGTGGTCCTACCCAACTTCCTCCACCTCCTATAAATTTCATTCATCAGGGGGAAGGTGAAGGTATCCCTAGACCCTTGCACATTCAAGTGCGACTCTAAGAGGGTCAAGTCAAGCTGGGTTAGGTTGTTCGGCTCCTGCCGACCTAGGAAGGTGCCTGACACTAACCTGTGCCAAAAACGGGGCACAGGGTGGTGAATTAAGAGGGCCGAATTCCTACGGAAATCGGCCTAAACCCTCCCGGTCAAGGTCATCCAAAGCGGGCTCAAATCATATCCCTTTGGCTCTACAGAATCCCTTATAGAAGGGAAATCTAACCCCAAAATGGCAACAAATTCATCTATAGGGACGACATGCGAAGTGTTGGCAAGACGGAAAGAAAAACACGGTCTATTCGCAACATTTACACAACTATTCAGACTACTCAAAAATTCCAGCGTGAGACTCCGGTAGGAGAGCTCATGCATAGAGTATAAAGTAGTCATACCTGAGACCGCGAAAAAATTCTGCATATGTTCCGTCAAGCCGAGACGACGTATGACGCCGTGGCACAGAAAAACGGTAGGCTCCATCTCCAACCCTTGAATCGCTGCAAAGGCTTGTCTATGAGTATCCGTCTCAAAGACGACTTCCGGAAAACCCGGAAGTTGCTCGATTTCCAAATCTTCGTCCGGGTTCGGGTTGTTGGACCCGCTGCCTCTCCTTCTCTTTGTAGCTCGTGATGCCGCCGCCTTTCCCTTCCCTTGTCTTACCATTTATGTCTTCACACAAGCTTTTCACCCAAAAAAAATTGCTAAAAAAAATTTCTAGAAACGATTAAAAACACTTGAATTGGCCCCAAAACTACTTTCTATTGAAGTAGAAAGCTAAAAAACTAACCCAAAAAAGAGATCCCTAATTTCGGATTTTTCAAAACCTAGGGTTGAAAATCGATTTTTTTGAGTTTTTTGGTGTTTGTAAGGCTAAAGAAAGGTTCTTTATGTGTTTATAATTGAAGAAGAAGACTTTTTGGAGCAATTTGGGGAAGATTTGAGGTGATTTGGTGAAGATTTGAGGGAGTTTGGAGTTTTTTAGTGAGATAAGGGTTAGGATGTGTGTTTGTGTGGTTGAATGAAGAAGATGAAGAAAGATAAGAAGAAGTGAAGAAGAGAATGAAGAATCACGGCCCATTTGATTTCACGACCGTGAAATAAGGCTCACGAGCGTGAAACTGCTTTCACGACCGTGAAGCTACAAGTCACGACCGTGACTTGTTTTTGCAAAGTTACTGCATCTTTTCTCACAGTTTCACGACCGTGAAATTACCTTCACGACCGTGAAATAGGTTTCACGACCGTGAGATGGGTTTCACGGTCGTGAAATGGATTTTTCGTGAATTCCTTTGCTTTGCTTCAATTTTCACGGGCGTGAAGCCTCATTCACGGCCGTGACTCGTCTTTTTCGACTTTTTTGCACCAATTTATTCACTCTTGTTCGGTTTCTCACTTCTCCATTATCGTTCCTCCATATTTCCTTCATTTCATCTTACAAAACAATCACAAACGCATTAAATCCCTCCCTCACACTCTCATTGATAAAAATTGCACTAAAAATTTACAAAA
This sequence comes from Heliosperma pusillum, assembly GCA_022085475.1. Lineage (NCBI taxonomy): Eukaryota > Viridiplantae > Streptophyta > Magnoliopsida > Caryophyllales > Caryophyllaceae > Heliosperma > Heliosperma pusillum. The sequence continues at coordinate 23,234 of JAIUZE010075143.1, read as the reverse complement.
TTAACTAAGTAATGGGAAATTGATTTAATTAATGATTCAATTGGCCAAACAAAAATTCGACCTCATTATCGTTAATTTAACCAAATTCCATGCAAACTAATATCTATCAAGCATTAGTAAAGATGAGTTAGAATTATATACAAATTTGTGATTCTTGGGGGACTTCACAAAACCCGTTCTTTTTCAAGAATTAATGGAGGGTAGTCGGCTTGAGGTACAAAGCCTCGACTACCTCGATGAGAGAACCTTCCTTGTAGAGCTTGATTCGTTGCCCATTCACTTTGAATCTTTGGCCATCTTTGCTTGCCAACTCAAAGTCCCCATATTTCCCTACCTCGGTGATCAAGAATGGTCCCGACCACTGGGATTTGAGCTTCCCGGGAAATAGCTTGTACCTTGAGTTGAATAGAAGAACCTTGTCTCCACATTGGAGATCCCTTTTGAGGATCTTCTTGTCGTGAATGAGTTTGGTCTTCTCCTTGTAAGATTGGGCATTTTCATAAGATTTGAGGCGGAACTCCTCAGGCTCTTGTAATTGGAGTAATCTCTTGTCACCGCTCAATTTTGCATCAAGATTTAGTTCTTTGATCGCCCAATATGCCTTGTATTCGAGCTCTATGGGCAAATGGCAAGACTTGCCATACACCAACTTATAAGGCGACATTCCAATAGGAGTTTTGAATGCCGTCCTATATGCCCATAATGTGTCGTCGAGCTTTGAACTCCAATCTTTACGGTGCTTTGAGACCACTTTTTCAAGGATAGATTTGATTTCTTTGTTGGAGATTTCGACTTGCCCACTTGTTTGGGGATGATACCCCAAACCGGTACGGTGATGAACACCGTATTTAAGAAGTAGTGAGTCAAGTCGTTTTTCATGAAAGTGCTTGCCTCCATCACTTATTAAAGCTCTAGGTACTCCAAACCGGGGGAAAATGATCTTCTTTAGGAAATTGATGACAACCTTGGCATCGTTGGTAGGGGAAGCCACCGCCTCAACCCATTTGGACACGTAGTCTACGGCCACTAGAATGTACCTATTCCCTCTTGAAGAAATAAAGGGGCCTTGATAGTCTATTCCCCACACATCAAACACTTCCAGCTCACGAAACCCCCTTTGGGACATCTCATTCCTCCAAGAAATGTTGCCGGTGCGTTGACAAGCATCGCAACATTGGACAAAGTGCTTAACATCATGGAACATAGAGGGCCAAAAGAACCCGGATTGAAGTATTTTAGCAACGGTCTTGCTTGCCCCCATGGTGCCCTCCATAAGGAGAGGAGTGGCATCCTTTCATGATTTCTTCATACTCCCATTGTGGAACACATCTTCTATACATCCCATCACCGCACTCCTTGAACAACAAAGGATCATCCCAAAAGTATCTCTTAGCTTCAAATAGAAACCTCTTCTTTTGATTGTGGTTGATGCCCGGTGGAAGAACACCACCCACAATGTAGTTGGCAAATTCCGCAAACCAAGGTGCTTGATTTTGGAATTGCAAAGAGAAAATCATCCGGGAATGAATCATTGATAGGCATGTCATCTTTACTTCCATCATAGCATAGACGGGACAAGTGGTCCGCCACCGCATTTTCCGCACCCTTCTTATCTCTTATCTCCAAATCGAATTCTTGTAAGAGTAGGATCCATCTAATGAGGCGGGGCTTAGCTTCTTTCTTGGCAAGCAAATATTTAAGTGCGGCATGGTCCGTATAGACAATGACTTTGGAGCCAATCAAATATGAACGGAACTTATCAAGAGCAAAAACAATGGCAAGAAGCTCTTTTTCCGTTGTTGCATAGTTGACTTGTGCTTCATCAAGGGTCTTGCTAGAATATTAAATGGCATGCAAAGCTTTATCCTTCCGTTGGCCAAGAACCGCGCCAACGACATAATCGCTTGCGTCGCACATCACCTCAAATGGCAATTCCCAATCCGGGGATTGCATGACCGGAGCCGAAATAAGAGTTTCCTTTATCCTAGCAAATGCCTCAACACACTCATTAGTAAATTGGAAAGGGATATCCTTGAGGAGAAGTTGTGTAAGTGGTTTAACAATTTTGGAGAAGTCCTTGATAAACCGGCGATAAAAGCCGGCATGACCAAGGAAGCTTCTCACCCCCTTAAGGTTTGAAGGTGGGGGTAATTGCTCAATCACTTCCACCTTAGCTCTATCAACTTGGATACCCTTTTTCGAGATAAGATGACCGAGAACTACCCCTTCATTTACCATGAAGTGGCATTTCTCCCAATTCAAAACAAGACTCGCTTCTTCACATTTTTGCAACACCAATGACAAATTATGCAAGCACAAATCAAAATCTTTCCCATACACACTAAAATCATCCATAAAAACTTCCATGATAGATTCAATGTAATCGGAAAAAATACTCATCATGCATCGTTGAAAAGTAGACGGGGCATTGCAAAGGCCGAAAGGCATTCTCCTATAGGCAAAAGTGCCATAAGGGCATGTGAATGTGGTCTTAGATTGGTCAATCGGGTCAATTGGGATTTGGAAAAATCCCGAGTATCCATCTAAATAGCAAAAATACTTGTTTGAGGCAAGTCTTTCTAAGAGTTGATCAATGAAGGGAAGGGGGAAATGATCTTTTCTTGTTGAGGCATTCAACCTCCTATAGTCTATGCACATTCTCCATCCCGTCACTAACCTAGTAGGCACTAGTTCATCTTTATCATTCTTCACTACCGTGGTGCCACCTTTCTTTGGCACCACTTGCACGGGGCTAACCCAATCGGAGTAAGAGATTGGGTAGATGATCCCGGCATCAAGTAGCTTCATGACTTCACCTTTGACAACCTCTTGCAAGGTGGGGTTTAGTCTTCTTTGGGGTTGCCTTCTTGGTTCATGGTCATCTTGCATATGAATTCTATGCATACACAATTCGGGGCTAACCCCCTTCAAGTCATCCAAGCTATAACCAATAGCTTTCTCATGTTTTCTCAACACACACAACAATGCATTCAATTGATCATCATCAAGGTTAGCATTTACAATCACGGGTTTGCACTTTGACTCATCAAGATAAGCATATACCAAGTTAGAAGGAAGGGGTTTAAGAGAAGGAGCTTGTACCTCTACCGCAATATCTACCGCACAAGAGGTTTGGATGATAGAATCAAGTCTTAAGAGTTGTTGTTCATCAAGATCCTCTCCTTCCAAAGTTGCTTCAAGTAAGTCGAACTCAAACCCATGCAGCTCCTTGATGATATCTCTTGGCGCCAAAGTCAAGATAGCCTCCAAAGGGTCCCTCATAAAGAAGCTAGGTGTAACTTCTTCAACGAAGGCATCAATGATGTCAATGAAATAACATTGCTTCTCCAAGATTTGGAGCTTTCAAGGCATTTTGCAAGTTGAAAGTAATTTTCTCATCTCCCACCTCAAGGGTTAGCCTCCCGTGTTTCACATCAATCACCGCTCCGGCGGTGTGCAAGAATGGCCTCCCGAGAATAATGGGGATTTGAGAATCCTCCGCCATATCAAGAACAATGAAGTCCACCGGAATGAAAAACTTCCCAATTCGAACCGGGACATCCTCCAATACACCCAAAGGTTGCTTTGTTGATCGGTCCGCCATTTGAAGTGTGATGTTTGTGCATTTAAGTTCTCCCATGCCAAGCTTCTCACAAATGGAGTATGGCATTACACTCACACTAGCTCCCAAATCACACAAGGCCTTGTCAATGGTTATGTTGCCTATGGTGCATGGGATGGAGAAACTACCCGGAGCCTTCAATTTTGGAGGGGTTGGGTTTTGTAGAAATGCACTACATTCACCGGTGAATGTCACGGTTTCAACTCCACTCAATGACTTCTTCCGTGTAAGGATGTCCTTCATAAATTTTGCATAGGCGGGGATTTGAGTGATAATATAAGGTCGGTGAAAGGAATGGAGACCTCCAAATTCTTGACTATTTCCATGAACTTGCCTAATTGCTTGTCAAGTTTTGTTTTGGCTTGTCTAGAAGGTAAAGGTAGCCTTATCACAATAGGCTCCTCAACCTTCTTGTTCGTTGTTATCACATCATCATTCTTTTCGACAACAACTTGCTCAATTGAAGAGCACTCTTCCTCCTTATCATCCAATTCAACAACCTCATTTTCAATTGGTCCATCATCTTCCACTTTATCTCCCTCACCATTATCATCTTCAATTGGCATTCTTGGTCCCTCGTAACTCTTTCCACACCTCAAATCTATGGCATTGGCGGTTTCATTTCTAGGTGGGTTACCTTGAGGAGGTAATTGACCCTTTCCCCTAGAGGAACTCCCCGAGGCTATTTGGGTCACTTGAGTTTCAAGCATTTTATTGTGGGAAAGGATGTTATTGATGATAATATCTTTGGCTTGGTTATCTTTTTGCAATTGGAGAATCGCTTTGTGAATGTCCAAGTTTGGATCCCCAACTTGTGGTTGCATGGGAGGTTGATTTTGTAGTGGTGGGTTGTATTGATTTTGGTTGTATTGTGGTTGATTGTAGGAAGGTTGGTTTTGATTGTATTGTTGTCTTTGAAAGTTTTTTTGATTGTTTCTCATAGGTGGGGCAACATATGGTTGTGGTTGAGGGTTTTGGACATTTTGGCTTTTGTATGAGAGATTTGGGTGATTCTTTGTGTTCTCATTGTAGAAGTTGGAGTAGGGGGTTCCTTGCCTATAAGATTGAAAGGCATTCACTTGTTCCACGGACCCTCTACATTCTTGAGGATCATGCCCAAATGTTCCACAACATTCACAAACCCCTTGAGGTAAGCTTGGTGCCATCACCATGGCATTCACTTGTTGCATAGGAGGTTGAGTTAATGAGCTTTGAACTTGTTGGAATAGAGCCGTTTGTTGGTCCATTTTGAGGTTCATTGCTTCCACATAAGAGCTAAGTTGAGCTCCAAAGTCGGCTCCCATTTGGGTAACGGAGCTCACCTCATGTTTGAGCATCCTCTACTTCCGTGAACCTTCCATTTGATCCCATGTTCAAAATTCCTCTAGCATCTTCATAAAGTCCATTCCAAAATTGTTGTACCAAGAACCACTCACTCAAACCATGGTGAGGGAAAGAACGAATGATCTCCTTGAATCGGTCCCAAGCTTCATAGAGTGACTCTTCATCCCTTTGCTTGAATCCGGTTATCTTAGCTCTCAACATATTTGTCTTTTCTGGTGGATAGAACTTTTGATAAAAAGCTAGAGCTAGCTTCTTCCATGAGTCAATACCTAGAGCAACCTTGTCAAGACTCTTAACCATCGGTTTGCCGCTCCAATAAGAGAGAAAGAAACAAGACCCATCGGATTTGGTCTTGAGTCACTCCCGTTTGAGAAACGGCATCACAATAATCACAAAAAGTCTCCATGTGTAGATGAGGGTCTTCACTTGGCATACCTCCAAATTGGTTCCTCTCCACCAATTGGATAAAAGCGGTTTTAGCAATGAAATTTCCGGTTAGATTTTGTGGTACGGGGGTGGTGTTTGGAAGAGTATCTTCCGTGGGAATGGAGTGAGATGAGAATTTAGGCATTCTTAGGAGAGTGGGTGGTTGGATGGTTTGTGGGATGGTTGGTGGGATTCCAAAAGGATTCACAAATTCCGCAATCGGCACAAAATCCTCCCAATTCTCTACACTTGGATGCTCAATTTCTACCTCGTTACTTTCCCGGATTTCCCTTTCTTCAATTGAAGGTAGAGGCTCCTCCGTTGTGATAATCGGATTTGAAGAAGAGCTTCTACTTGCGGTTTTGAAGACTTTGCGAAGTCTCCTAAGGTCCTTTCGATCTCGGGATCGATTGGAGGTTGATCCTTTGGGGGAGCTCGCCTGGGCATACAAGAAAACTAAATGTAAACGGTAAGAATGCCTCGAGAAACTAGGTTTCTCAAGACAAGAGGCAAAAAACTAAAGCAAACTAAAAACAATCAAATTAAACATACACCGTCCCCGGCAACGGCGCCATTTTGATGTAGGAAATAGTTGTGAAGTAAGAATGTCGATCTCAGGGACGGTTGTTGTTTAGAAGTGATCTAAAAGTCTACTAGAGTCTCTTGCAAGTCACAAAGTAATTTTGGGTTTGGGTTTATTAACTAAACTAAGATAACAACAATTAAAAGCAATTAAAAACGACGAAAGGAGTCTAAGACGAGAAAGATAATCAAATAAGAATCAATAAAAGGAAGGTCTAGGATCGGTGGGTTCAAATGGGTAATTTGGGTTCTAGTGAGTCGGGTTCATAGTTAATGGGTAGTCAAACTTGGGCGCGGTGGATTGAGACTCTTGATCTTACAATCCCTCCCATATACCAAACCAAGTTAGCTCTCGCGTACACACGGTCGACATACCAACTATACGCAAATCCTAACATATTCCGAGGCTATCGATCTTACGGAAATGTATGATAAACATGAATCATGCAAGTTTGTCAAGCAAGCATTTCATCAAACATATGGTATGCAAAAGTTGGAAGAAAGACAATTAATCAACAAATCAACCCAACAAACAAAGATTAACCCTCATTAAAACCCATTATCCCCCACTAATCCTAGATTAATCACTACTCAATCATACTCAAGGGAAATTCAACATTTACTAAAGATTGCAAAAGGAAATCAACAACAACATTAAACATTTCTAATTAACAATAAGTAGATAACAATAATCGAAATGAAAACTTAATTAAAGGCAAGATTAAGTAGAGAAATTATACCAACTTGGAGAAAGATGAGAACTTTGATATAAATACCAAGATTTTGTCACAAATCTTTGAATATAACCCGAGTTCATACACTAAACCAAGTCGAAATCACTAATTAACCGACTAATTTGCTTAATTATAGAAGATTAATACAAGATTAAACACTAATTCTATGAGGGTTTTAGATCTAGGGTTTCGTGCCCTTTAATTACATAAGAGGGTCTATATATAGGTTTACAAAATGAAGGAAAGATGGGCCTCGAGAAGCTTTGTGGACTGGCAAAGTCACGACCGTGAAATGGGTTTCACGGTCGTGAAACACGTCTCACGACCGTGAAACTCCAAGTCACGGTCGTGAGGGAATTGGCAGAGCAAGGTCTTCTTTCACGAACAAGTCACGACCGTTAAGCATGTTTCACGACCGTGACTGAGCTTTCACGACCGTGAAATGAGTTTCACGGCCGTGAGCTCAAATGCACGAAAATCCCACTTCTTGGACAGGCATCTCACGACCGTGAAATGCCTTTCACGCCCGTGAGATGCTTATTTCCCTTCTTCCTTCGCTTGACTTTGTTGTTTCCTTCCCGGTTTCGCTTGCCTTGACTCGGGAGGGCTTTGGCGCATCGAGTAGGGCCCCCAAGGGTATGCGGGGCCCCCAAGGTATGCCGTGGGTCCTCCGAATAATTCACCTTCTTCTTTGTTGATCAAAAGTAGATAGAAATCGCCTCAATTGACGGTTTACCTACAAAACTACGATAAAAGCGAGAAATATGCTAGAAGAAGGTAAAACACGTAGAAACGCTCCTAGGGAGCGTTAAAGGCAAGCAAAACGAGACAAAAAGGGGTGAAAATGTAGGGTGAAATGACACTATATCAACGACCGCCTCTTCTTTTTAATATTATTTTAACCGGTTATAAGACGTCACAAGTTTATGACGCGTCATAGACAAAAATTTGTGTATATATATATAGCCAATTAGAACATCATGACCACACCTGTGACAAATGACATGCCTGCTAATAATAAGGATCCCAAACTAGCAACACTAATCCGTCTAATGTTAAAAGATTCATTAAATAATAAGCGAAAAACCGCCTCAATTGATAGCGTAACGTAACATCTGCCTCTCTCTCAAAAAAACAAGAAAAACCCTAATTCTCTTCCAATAAGAGGCTATCAACCATCAATTTGGTGGTAATAAACACCCAATTCCTTCCAAAACACTAGGTTTTTTTTTTTGCAGCAGTAAAATTAGTAACTTACACATTACAGATCCGATTCTCATGGTCGGATCTTATTATTACATAATTCAAAAACGAACATAAACTAAAAATTAGCGAGACAAACAAAGTCGGCTTCTTGAGGGGGCGAATGGAGGTGGCCAAATACGCTAGCATTTCTTTTCTCTTCTTAATTACCTGAGCTTCCGAGGGGTACCTACAACAAGACACACTTACGCCATGAAATGAAGACGTAGAAAGTTGTGGGAGGAAGATCTACTTGACGAGCAAGTAGATAAGATGTGTCTTGGAAATTCACCCTCATGGCTATGATTCTTCTTAGGAGTGATTAATCTCCTATTGTTGTCTTATTTCACAAGATCATTAGAAGACGATCGTCGCCCCTCGACCAATCTTCTGTCCAAAGATGCATTAAAGCATCGTCCAACAACAAATCCAAACCGAAATCGACTTAAGTCCTCCATAAATAGCTCAAAAAACCATTATTCCTACAAGATAAATTACATGGCACGTAACAAAGACCAAAGCAAATAACTAAGTAGATAACCTTATGAATAATCCCAAGGAAGATAGGACAGGACACCCAAAACATCCATAAAGGGACCACTGAGATAAACCTATTATAGGTTTTTGTTTGAATTAACAGGGAACAAAGTAAGCAATAATTAATTAGCATCAGATTTTAGCAAAGACCACCGCATCCGACCTAATCAACACCACTGCCAAACCCTACTCGACCCACCCATGTCACTTCCCTTAGGATAAAGACTACCAGCCATGTGCTCATTTCAAATGATAAAGAACGACAGACCGACTGGTAACATCACGACCAGCGAAACTGCCCAGTAGACACCAACCAAACAAACCACATCTAACCCGTCTTCCCAACGACGACTCAATATGACTGAATACTTACATGCAACAAGACCAAACCAATTATCAAAACAAGCTAAGACCGACATACACAAAAGACACATGAAATGGACCGACTCGCGGGGGGAGGGGAACCACCAAGTCGGCCCAAACCCATACCCATAAAAATAAACCTGATGCAAACCAGATGAGTTATACTCATCAATAACAAAGACATACGAGCTTGATGAATTAAATGGTCATACCAGGGGTGGGGGAAGAGGCGAAGAGAAGGGGGAACATACCATGCGTTGCATGCAAGGCTGGCGACGACAAGACGGAGAAGCGGGTGAACTAGAGGGTTGCGGATCAACGGGGCGATCTACCGGAGCAGACAAACGGCCAGTCAAGAGTGACCAAGTTCCGCGAAACAAGGAACATTACAAGGAATGAGACATGCCAGAAGACGCGGGGTTAAAGGATGAGCGGTGACAAATCGACGGAGATAGGCCCAGAATGGACCCATCTCCGGCGAATGGGTGGGGGAGAGAAAAGGGGGTAGTGTGTGTGGAGAGTGGCTACGACGGATCAAAGGGATAATGGGTTAGGGTTTCTTTTTTAGAGAGAAGGGGGGAAATTCTTAGAGAGAGAAAGTGAGGAACCTAATTTAGTTTTGAATTAGTTTCCCTCCAAAACACTAGGTTTAATTACTTTATATGAACAAAATTTTTGTCTAGAGAGTTTTGTGTCCTCTTATTATGAGAATTTTGGTCTCCATCAATTAAGGTTAGTTTGTTCTCACAATAATAAAATTTTGATGGTTGTCATCATTGACATGAACACAAAATATCAATATTATAATGGTTCGTTATTGGTATTATGGATGCTGTGAGAATACCGATTAAAATTTATGAAGCTAGATAACATTAATTCTCTTCAAAATTGAGCAAGAATCGAAGACCGTCTCACGAAAGGCTGTATAATAAAACAACGATATTGTAGAGGATATGCATCAACGGAGCAAATTAAATTTGGAAATCTTAGTTTTTTTTAGAGTTTATTTCATTTAATTTTTACAGATTTGTATCCAGTCAAATTTGACATATTATGTAGATGTCATATTACTTTATTATTAATGAAATGATTTATTTGCTAAAAAAATAAATAAACTTATGCACAATGCATATTTACTAACCAACATCTCTGTAAACATATAAGAATATTAAAAATGGAGGATATAAAGGGGCACATATTGTTGAATGATTAGCAGGAATTGATGATGAGTTATTTAGAGATATTATAAGACCTTAGAGAGAGGGAAGGAATTTGTGTAGAAGGCTTTCTTGAATGTATTACTTGTGTAAAATGAATAGTCTATTTTTTTTTATTGGAAAGAGCGCAGTATATCGTGGGTAAGAATCGAACCCCTAATTTTTCGATTGGAGTAAAAGGGCTCTGAGCACTTGAGTTAACTCTTGTGTTTTAAAATGAATCATACATACAAGGTATGGATTACTCATGTATTTATACATGATATAAACGGAGATATGAGAGTTTGGGTAATACCCAGCTACTTAATAACAAACTGTAACTAACTAGGTTAGTTAGTAACAACCTATTTTAACTAATTTTACAAACTCTTCACTATGCTCCCAACACATATGGCCAACGTTACATAAACGTGACAATAAAGAACTGCTTTGTCAAAAAAAAAAAAACTATTATGATCCGGAAAGTTGGGAACAATGCGGTATACTACAAAAGTTCCCCTTCAATAATAAATACAGAAATATACATTTGTTAAAATAATTTTCATCAACAGAGACGGAAAAATGCAGGACTATTTATAATCCAAGCCAAGAAAAATGGGCAATAATGGCAATGAAAGGAATGAAAGCTTGAATAAAATCGGAAAAACCTACTAATCAACGGCTAATTTTCTGTCAATGCTAGAAAATATCTCGTAAAATGCTTTGAAATGTTTATAGGCAAAGTCTATGTCTTCCTTCCCACATATCTCCCTCACACTGCATTTTCAACAACATTATATATATCAGTGCTTTTCAATCAAGTAGTACTTATGCCCCAGAGATAGTTTACACATTCCATTTTAGTCTATCCTACACAATACTTTGTGTTTCCTTTCAAGGAATTTTCTAGTTCAGTTGAACTCTCTAGTTCAGTTGCATACGCTTACATAAAAAAATTCGATCCATGAAACACATATTTGCCGGTGTAGACTGTTTTTTAGATGCAGCCCACCTTGATCATTCAGGCATTAGAAAAGTTTTTTCTACATTAGTCAGTCTATTTACTTGGATTCACTCCATTACACTCTCAAGTGAGTGAGAGTCCCATTCTTCTCTGAGATACTTTCCGTCTCCTAAACCGTTATCTTCAAGCAACGGTAGTAATTCTAAGTGGATCAAATACTGCACTTTTAGTCGCCAATGTCATAGGATTAAAAAAAAATTAATACCTGTGCATGGAAAGCTGGGCGATGCCGCAATCAACAGTTCGGATCCCCACACCAGTAGCGAGTATTGGGCCAATGGTTGATCCACAACCCATGTCGTTTCTCACCACAAATTCCTAAAGAGAAGGCAAGCATAAACTTTCACTCAAGAAACACTTCAATACAAAAAAGACGTAAAATTTAGAGAACAGGCAGCAGACAGCTCATATTCATATTGTTTGGTCTTCTTCGTAAACTTCAAAAAAATATGGATACACACATGAAAAAAAGACAGCAAAGCTTTCAATCATTAGTAAGACGACAAGGAAATAACAATTTTCAGAATACAGCTTATGACATACTGTTACCAGATTGAACATTCATGGAGTACAAGAATTGATACCCATAAGGCCATAAGTCCATAACAACGGTATTAGATATCATGTTCAATCCGGATCTCAAAATCAGCCATTTGCGCCGTTAAATGTGGACGTGAAAAATTCAAAATTCAATATCAATAAATAGCGCACTAAGGGGGGTAACATCCACACAAAAAAAGTGTCAGATGCTTAAGCTCTTACTCTCAAGAGAAATAGTATAAAGAAAAAGACAAAAATCAAGTTTTCGAGGGAGTGGAGCACTTGATCCCGCTATACAATAACTACTTACAAAGCGAATTTAAAATCTTGATATGTGAAAGCAATATCACCAAGCCTACAATGGCTCCTTCCAATCCAAGTACACACCAAAGGCTAAAAAGGCAATAGAATATACATTACACTGAACACTATTCCAATGAATTTGAAGAAACATTTGGGGTTGTTTGGTTCAAGATGTTAGAATGGAATGTGATACCATGGAGCCATGGAGGTATGGATTTAGATTTTAGAACCCCATACCTCCTTGGTTGTTTGGTTTACTGTATATTAGTAAAGAGAGATGAATTTCGAAACCATGGAGGTATGGATTGGGATGGAGTTAGAATCCATCGGGTATTGCACTCCCTTCAAAAATTCCACAACCAAAAATTGAATGGATCAAATTCATTCCAATCTATTCCAAGAGGCTCAACCAAACAACCCCCTGTTTAAGTACAAAATCATAATTATCATTCCATTACCCACCCACATCTAAACCAAGGGTCAAAGGGGCCTTTATGTTATGTTTTTGAATAGGCCATTTCTAGTTTTTAAATGAACTAATGAAGGTATGAAGATTGCAGCACTTGCGTTATATGAGATGAACACTGAATCAAGCAAGTCAAACGACTTTTATTTTTGGTAAGTACTAGGCAAGATTATAGATCATCAAGGAGGGGACACATACGCACAAAAAGACACCAAGAGAGTGATACAAGTGTTCAAAAAGACACTAAGGCTGTGATGCCTGTATACAAAAGTAAAACCCACAACAATGGAAGTAAATTAAGTAATTCACTGTATATCATGAGGTCTCCAGAAATGTAAGCTTTAAGTAAATACTACAGAGTAGTGTTCTTTGCATATCTTGACAATTATTTTCATTCATTTGAAATAACCCAAAGAACAATGGTTCAAATAGATGATACTGTCTCCTATGCCGAAAAGCAACATATTAAAGCCTTTCATGGTAATCTATGGAAAAGTGCAATGCAATTCTACACTAGCTTGTATCTGCTATCACAGCCTTTTATAGTTTTATTTAAGTCCCATATCACTTTGTAATCTTGCTTACACACTTCTTTGTCCCTGCATTACCAACAGCATACAAAAGAGCACCACAGAGACAACATAGAAGGATAATGCAAGAATAAGTTGCATCATTATAGTATTTTCTCTAGACAACTCTTCATGCTTTATTCCCTCTGCAATCCCCCTTATGAATAGAAAAGGGTACATAAATAGATCACAATTAAGATTTAGGGAAAAAAGTACCTGGGTAGGTAAGTTGTGGACTTTTGCAATTTCTTTAAAAAGAAAAGCTGTCACTCCACTGGTAGCATAACGCTGATTGGCGTTGTGTTTGATTACGAGCCCCTTCTGCAGTTTTGGCCGATGGTTTTCTTCATGTTTGTCCATAAAATTCGGGTGAACTCCATGAGCCATGTCAGCAGAAACTGATGCACGCATTTGAGTATACTTTCATGTCAGCATAATGAAAATGAATTCAAACAAGTACAAATTTTTGGATGGAAAATAACAGAAACAATGACGTGTACTTTCAGCTGTTCTAGAGTCTTGGAATTCACATCTCATGAAGACAGAGGTCAATACTCAACACAGAGAAAATACATCTAAGGGGAGTTTTCTGAGACGTATTAATGTTTTTGGGTGACTGATGACCTTCTCCTTAAATGCGCACTTGAGAAGCTCATACAAAAATCTCAAAAACTAACACATTTGTCAATGGAAAAATGGCAAGGCAGTCGTAATTCTTTTAGATATTTTACATGTCATAATTTACCTAAAAATGATTGCCGAATCACTCGTTCCACAACCCCTTCACCAACTTTATCATCTGACAAGCAGCTAATTATGCGTCTTATAGCTTGGAACATGGTTGGTGCACCAGCACCCTGAATTGAGTTTGACCCCACCTGGACACATTAACGTAGACGTTATATATTTACACACAACTGCAACGTAGATACTTCTAAAACTAACAAAGTTTAGGTAGCACTCCCTTATTTCAAATAATTTCTGTACGTTTGTTCAAAATTCCTCTCACATAATCTAAACAAATGTATAGAAATGATTTGAAAGGAAGTAGTAAAAGACTATTGTGTAAAAACAACTTAAAAGTCATGGGCTTACAGGAAAAAAAATACGATGAAAAGTATCTCACTTTGAATAAGTTGCAAGCAAGGGAGAGTGAGAAAGAGACTCATCTGTGTTACCAGATATTCATCTGTTACCACATTTCTATAACAGGAGTCTATACATACCTACAAGCTACAAATGAAAGAAATAAAAGATGCATTCCTCCATATTGACAACCAAGAGAACTAAAGAAGCAAGAACCAAAACTCTTGATGAAAACAATTAGGTGACATTGAAATATATCTTCGAAAATAAATATAAGCCAATAAAGCTTTGCCATTCCTTATCTTGATATATATTACCATAAGCGGATACAAGCATCACAATCCTTTCTCTGTATAATGGTCATGGATTGTTTCTCCTTGTTCATATCTTACGTTATGCTCATTCAAAAAAAGGAACATATAGCTGATCAATCACTACCTCTTCATTGTCGAATAAAGCAACCATTCGTACTGTATCTTCATTGGATAAATCTTCAGGAGATGAAGAAGAGTCAATAAGCGCTCTTAGTGCACAAAAACTAGACGCAAGATTGTCTAATCTTCCAGAAAATATAAACTCATTATTTAAGCCACCCAGACAGCTAGGTTGTGTATCACAAACATTAAGCTCAATGGTGATTATGTCATCAACGCTGCAATCCAGCTCGTCCGACAAAATCTGCGAAACATATTTTAGAGGCATGAATGAGAAACCGAAGAACAAAATTACTTTTACTACTAAAAATTCTCGGATGTGATGGATGGCTAATTATTTAAACTCAACTATAACAATCAAATATGGTGAGGGTAGAAGAGTGGCTAAAGGTTCCACGACGTTCTGTAATTTTTGTACATCTAATTAGAGTTGTGCATGTTTCACAACTTATACCCCACTGTCCAAGCCAATAGTTTACGTTTGCCTTTGGATCCAAATTCAGTTCAACTATTGATTGGGGCGGACCAAATATGTAAACTATTGGTAGGAAAGAGGGAGTAAGACTCTCAACTCTCAAGTGTCTAGTGATTAAATGAAATTACTTGAAACAAAAGTAAAGTCCATGAAATACTATCAATGGCATAGAATTTGAAGGAATCTTTTATACCTTGAATAAGGCAACTGATAATGGTGCTATAACAATGTCTTTGTAAGGCAGTATATATTTACACATTGACCATACTGACCATATTTTTCCTCTACTGATCCTAACAAGATTATCTCACTAGTACCATAACAATGCAGCTGGCTAACTTGAAAAAACAGTAGTTACCTTGAGAAGCTCTGGATGGTGCCAGGCTTTTGAAGGCGATTTAGAATCTTTGTTGGTTGACTCTGATTGTGAGTCCTCAAATCTTGTGGACAGCAGTGGAACAAGTTGTGTTTCTAGATTAGGCTTAAAGCCATCTTGATTTACTGTTCTGGAAAATAAAGATGATAAAAAACAGATAACAATTACGAATAATCAATGGAAAAGGTTCCAAAAGCCACACAATTTGAGAGGGCGTGGAATTAGTTTAAGACTCTAAAATCAAGAAATGCCTTCAAATGATTGTTTGATAATAGAGAAAGGATTTTTTACAAGAACGCAAAATCAAATAGCATTCACAAATTAAGGGACTCCCATGTCAATCAATAAAATTCCTACTTGAGATCTTTTATTTTAACAATGTTATTTGTGGTAATTGTAGTTTCAGACCCACATCTTTCACCAACTTTAATTTCCATACACATATTCGTTTGTTCCTTAATTTCTGCATAACAAAGTAGGAAGTTTATCTCTGAGCAGAGTGATAAATATGTCATTTACATAGCAGTGAATTAGTCAGAGAAGGACCAGACCGATCGAGATGGATGGCCAATGTAGGTACACGCAATAAAGGTCTTGTAACTTTCACAAGTCGCTGGCTGAAGGAACCATCATCGCTCCTCACTATAACCCTTCCCGCTACACTTAAGTCTCTATCAAACCAAGTGTGCCACAAACCACCTCCATAGGTCTGCACATTAACCATTTGATAGCCTGCTTTTGACGATGCTGATATTGGTTTTAGTTTTAAACAGGGGCTGTCAGTATGGGCTGCAATAACATGAAAACCATTGCCTGAGTTGTACCTGCAAAGACAAACAGTAGCCTTTAGATCAGAGTTTGGTTCTGCATTTCTGTTTTACCCGTCATGCACAGAATAAGGCGATGTTGACTATTTAATATATATCATGTGTTCCCTTTCTTTTTTCTTTTAGTATTTAATTGTGATTGGGGACTGGCGGTTTCAAACGATGATTCGTGTAAGGTGTTTGCTGTTATGCGGCTGTGCGCCTGTGCTTACCAATACAACATAAGTCCGAGGTCTGAAATTATATAGTACTGATGACAACGAGGACAAGCTCACGCTGTACAATTATCACAAAATGAAAGAACAAAACTGGTACGAATTGCACTGATAGTCACAAGCTTGGCAAAACATAATAGAGACAACTAAACCATAAAAATGAGCATATTAGTTGCAATTATCACCACTCATTTGCAGTAAATAATGGAGAATTCAAAACAGAGTGAGATTCACATGATTAGTCAAAACTATAAGTCTAATAGACCAAGCTGAATTATGAAGATGCAAAATACCACTAAGACCTTAATACTTGAGATACCTAAGTTTCCCCTTCTTTCCCTTTCGCTTTTATCAAACAATGTTGAGCCTGTTCCAGCTTCCAGATACACATACACGAGTACCTAAAGCTATGCAATATACACTATTAATATAATACACAGTAACTATGAACTACAAGTAATAGTTACGCATGCACAAAACTAGAGGAAATGTGGAACCTATTATTGGACGCTAAACAACCTTTACTCAAACTTACTTTTCGCCTACAGCAAAAGCAACCAAAGAAGACATATTTCTTGTGAAAAAGTATCGACCACCAGGCTTTAGGTCCCATTCTTCACTCTCATCCAGCAAGTCGAAGCCAGCAGAAAGCAATTGCCTCTTTGCTTCAGCTGCAAGTTAGACTTTATAATCATAAGAGAATACTTTAATAGACTAACAAATTTACACTTGACATCACATTGCACATAAAGCTACAAGATTATTAGCCGAACAAGTTGTGTTCAATGATTAAACTCATGTTCTTCAGTTATAGAGTTTAGGCCTTAGTTCTTTGGCAGAACAAAAATTGCCTCTTGTTCTGGATATTACTAAACATAAAGTAACAAAAATCAGCTGAAGAAGTAAGCTCTGCAAATGAGGTTTAAAATTGGGACAAGCCTAACGAAATGCCGTTGTCTAGGTGCACTTTATTTACAGTTGACGACTCATTAAACTGAAAAATAAACACACGATTCTTAGTCACAGAAAAGGAAGAGCATATTAAAACAAACACAGTCTCAGATGGTTTCTGCTGCATTGACTTAGCAAAGGATAGTGAATACATTGCAGAATCAAGAAGCTTTGGGATCAGAATTCTACATTGCACTAAAAGGCTAAATTCTGCAATGAGGAGACTTAAGATGATAAAGCTCTACATTCCAAACATAGTTTTTTTTTTTTTGGTACAATCTATTAAAAGGGGTGCAACACGAGGCCTTCCCAGGAGGTCACCCATCCTAGTACTACTCTCGCCCAAGCACGCTTGACTGCGGAGTTCTGATGGGATCCGGTGCATTAGTGATTTCCAAGTCCTATATACCCCTTACACAGTTAATTAAACATCTCAATCAAGCAATGTGGATGTTTTTAGAAATCCTATTCATTATCAACTACCACATATGACAAGTCATATCTATGTAACTATCTAAGAATTTCCTTATTCGGAATGTTGACAATATACAACTCTTAAGGAAGCCAAATTGCCATGCAAGTTCAAACCAATCTAACTTAAAATGAAGAGACTAAATCAAATAGAAATATCAAATACTTCCAAAAAAACGTCTCACGAGACATTTTTTAAAAGCGATTACCCAATTTCTTTTTCACAATGATCAAGTGACCAACAATTCAAATAGTATGTTTAGTCTTCACCCCAATCATTTTTCGAGGATAAATACAACCACCATCACTTAGGATAAATTTGTTGCTACTATCGCCCATACACATACAATCCATCATTAATCTAGATTCAAACAATTAAATGGCATTCAACCCTAGTGCTGGCTGCCCGGCTCTCACTTCTATCAGGTATAAGAAATCAGACCTATGTCACCTACCCCCCACGGCCCCACGGCACCTGAATCAGTTTTTTTTTTCCAATTGATCGAAAGCAAAAGGATTTGTAGCTATCACCTACTTCATGACAGAACTACACGAAAAGGGTTTTAAACAAAATACATATACTATACTTAGTGCACGGCTGTTTTACATATTTTACACAGGCCTTATTTTAAAACCACATGCTAATTGACCTAAACATGCCTGTATAAAACTGTTTCAGTAACTTGCATAAACTAAAATGGTGTTTTACATGGAGAACAGTCGTATACAAAACTTGTGCAGATACAAACGAAATTCTCACAAACATATATAAATAGCAAATGTAGACTAGCTTAGTCGGTAAATTCATCCACGATAGTCCCCATGACCTGAGTTCGAGATACTTAAATGGTGCTCTTTACACATAATAGAGTAATTCCCACCTATACTACACCTTAAGATTTCAGTAATTAGAATTAGGCACACGAGATTATGTAAATTTCCCACTTTTGTGACACTGAGGTTTACAGTTTTTCACATTTTGGCCTCCTACCATGTAATTTAATGACACTTTTCGATATGAAATTAACGCGAAAACAGTCATTCAATTGAAATGGTACACAGAGTTAGATGATTTTGCTTAGGAAAAGCATAGAACAGATGTTCAAATTCATCGCAAACCAAGATTGCGTATATTTATAATCCCACAAAATAAAAATTAAAAATGAAAAGTAGAACAACATCAATTGAATACCAGTAGCATGAAACTGGGTCCAAGATTCGTTAAGATAATCCAGTAAATCCCCAACAATGGACCCACTTGATTCATTCTTACAGCAACTCTGCATATACACCAAAAACAACAACATTACCCCACTGCCTCGAGAACTCCTGCAAATTGCGGGGTAAGGGGGTCGGATTTACGCAGTCTTAGCCACATGTTTTCACTCTCCTAGTGACCCAAAATGAAAAATGCATCAAAAACTATATGGAATAGAAAATTACCATCTTGTGAAAACGCTATACATTATGTAATTGAGGAAAATAAAATAAAATAATAAACCTGTTTAAATTGCTGAGAATCTGGAGAAGTGTAAGAGGAGAGTTTGCGAGAACGAGCGTTGATGGATATAAAGGGATTGGGAAATGTGACGGGAGGAGAGAGAAAGTGAGGTTTAAGGAGTATGGAGTTTGGTTGCCATTGCAGGAGTTGCAGTCTCGCCATTTTTGGTGGTACGTCATTCAACTAGTGTTAAGGATTGTCAATTTATGGCTTCCTGGCAGGGTGATAACGAGCCGAGCCGAACACGAGATTCGCATTGCTCGGCATGTGCTCATGAGGCTAAACTCGATCTCGGGCTCGTACGAGCTTGAAAAAAATGTGTTCAATATTAAGCTCGCGAGTTTTAATCGAGTTCAAGTGCAACTCGAGACTATATATACTTATTCTCAAATTTTCCGTTTGCTTATGATACTTTTAATCACAAGGTTCGAAGGTTACATATAAAAGTATTGGGTAAATCAATGACAACATTTGATAGGGTGTTACAAATACTCATATAATTGTCATAGAATATTTTTATAAAATACGAGCAATATTTTATCTAATTACACATATTCAAACCGAGTTAACGTTACTTCGGCTTGGCTCCTTAAGTTCTCGAGCTGATCCCGATCTTGATCCGAACTGGCACGAGTTGCGATTGAGCTTTAGCTAATTCGTGAGATATCTCGTTATCACCCTACACCGTGTGCGGCGTGAGACCATGCTAAATCGGGTTATAAACACAAATTCTTGTTTAAGAGGAGTGTTTTAAGCTTAAAATGGGTGAAGTTGTAGGAATAGGACAAAAACAGAATGTATGGGAGAAAACAAAAGATTTTGTCTTATATATTCAAGTGGGATGATATTTAACTCGTTTTTATGTTAAGACGGAGTCGTCTTAAGGAGACTAATTGGGTTATAAAATGGATCTCTGTTGAGACCATTTCTAAATTAGATTGGTTGATGATGCCTTAAGACAAATTAATCTTATTTTTAATATAATGTGTACCTCTTAAGTTTTAATCTTATAGCTATGGAAGCTCAACTAATCGTTCAAGGTTGCACAAGAAGATCAAAAGATGAAGATCGTCATTGTTAGAGTCATAGTGTTGTATAAGAGATCATTAAACTCGATTCATGCTAAGTACTTCAAAACTGACAGTGACATGTCACTGTGGTTTCTGGCTCTTAAATATTTCGAAATTACTTAACTCTTGAAAATTGCTTTCAAAATCTTTGATCAACATTTTTGCCTTGCTGAAATTTCTGGTTTGATCCTTATAATTGAAAGGAAGTTTTTGTTGTCTTGGAGAAGAAGACACTTGCTAAAAATGGTTGCTTACTTTTACTATAATTGGTAATGTTTATGGTCCCCATAAACATCACCATTTATAGTCTTTCTTGTTAAAAAGACTAACCTTTTTTTGTCTAAAAATTTGGCTGAAAAATTAGAGTCCCTAGTAAACTTGGTTACTTATGCAAGAATTTATCTTTCTTGCATAAGGGGCCACGGTTTTGGCTGCCTTATTTTTGGCACTTTAATTGTTGTTCAAGCTTCAACTTTTATATTATTTTTATTGTAAGGTACACTCTATCTTACATTATAAATACTACACTCATTTCATTTGAACAAGCAAGCAACAACAAAACATTTTCAAGCTTAAAAGACTTTGAGTTTTATTGAGTAATTATCTTTGCAAAAATCATTTAACATTTCATACTTAATTGTTTTGCAAAATATTTTTCTTAAGTCTTTTACAAAGAGCTAGTTTGTTGCAACAAAGCATGTATTGTGTTCGATGATCTCGTGTTAGTACTTAATCGTTTTCTCCACCGTTCATTTAGTGAACATTTTGAGAAACACAAGTCTTGTAACAAACGAGTAGAACAAGTCTTAAGATAGAGTTATCTTGAGCAACTAGCAACTCGAAAGAGTTGGGGAAGTCTCTTGGCGGAGTAGTCTTGAGCAATAGCAACTCGAAAGAGTTGGGGAAGTCTCTTAGCGGAGTAGCTTTGAGCATAAGTCTTGGTGCGGAGTAGCATTGAGCAAATAGCAACCGGAGTAGGTTGGGGAGTTGTTTTATTATTCGGGGTCTTTGTTTGTATGAGTTTACTTCAAAGATGTTTAATAAGATAACGTTGGATGTAGGTCGCGGAGTAGTGACCGAACCAATTTAAAAAACATCTTTGAGTTTTGTCTATTTCGTTTTTAATATTTCCGCTGCATTCTGATATCACTGTTGATTCCACTGTGACATTTACTGGCTGAATCGTTGTTGAATACTTCTAACTTTCTAGTTCTAAGTGTCAACTTCTCCTTTCTTCTAAGTAGTGTCTTAGTGATCATAGAGTTGTTAAAGAAGCTTTAATTAAGCTTAAAATTTTAAATAGACACCTAATTCACCCCCTCCCCCTCTTAGATGATCTCGCCCTTGACTCTTCAATTGGTATCAGAGCCTTGTGCTCTTGATATTGGTTAATTACCAAAGAGTTGATCCTATAGTCATGGACGGGAAACATACTAAGTATCCCATATTCGAAGGGGATAACTACTCATGGTGGAAACATCGTACGGAGCACTATGTCAAAAGCACAGATTATGAATGTCGGATCATAATTCAAAAAGGTCCCCTTGCTATAACGGTGATTATCGTAAAAAGTATGTCGAGGATAAGTGAGGATAAGTATGTCGAGGCTGATTATCGTAAAGTCGAGAAAAATTCTAAAGCCATGTCCATTCTTCAATATGGCATCGGTGAACAAGAGATTAACCGAATTTCCGGATGTACCTCGGCAAAAGAAATTTGGGACACCTTAAGCCTTGCTTATGAGGGAACGTCTCAAGTTAAGAAGCATCGTATTGACCTTCTCATGCAACAATATGAGATGTTCAATATGGAGCGTGACGAGTCAATTAATAGTCTTTCTTCACGTTTTTCTAGTATTGTCAATGAACTTAAGAGTCTTGGTCGTAATTTCGAATCCGAGGACATAGTCCGAAAGATCCTTCGTAGCCTAAGTGATAAATGGCAACCGAAGGTGACGGCTATAGAGGAGGCTAAAGATCTATCCGATTTGACCCTCAATGAACTAATGGGCTCACTCATGGCTCATGAATTAACTCTCATGAAGCTTTCGGGTGAATGCTCTAAAGCTAGAGGTCTCGCACTCAAATCGACCTCAAGTGATGAGGAAAATGATGGAGACGATGAGCAAGCCATGTACTCTCCTAATATGGTGGATATGATCAATAGTCATGTTCCTAAAAAGTTCAACAATTTTAGAAAGAAAGCTTTACAAAAGAAGAGATCATTTTCATCCGTTGTTTGTTTCAAATGTGGTGAGAAAGGTCATCTTATCAAAGATTGTCCTAAATGGAATGAATTCAAATCAAAAGATAAACGTGATTTTGCAAAGAAAGAATACAAACACAAAGTCATGTCTGCAATCTGGGGTATGTCTGATTCTGAGGAAGAAGAGTCTTCCGAGGAAGAATTGGATGCCAAAGTTTGCATGACAACTCGTCTAAAACTTGATGTTCCCGAGTCTTCAAAGTGAGTGTCCGCAAAATGTCTCATGGCACATTCCGATGATTCTGATCATGATTCCGATGATGAGGTAAATAATCTCAAGACAAAGGTTAGATCTTTCTCCAAAGAAAAGGTATGTTTGATGCTCGATGATCTACTTGACAAATGTCGTGAAAAGAATGAAAAACTTGAAACTATTCAAACTCAAATTGAGGACATAGCCGAAGAAAATGTTTGTCTAAAAGAGTGTCTAGATGAGATAGAGCAGAGTAACATCATACCTTCTCTTAAAAAGGAAGTCAAGAGATTAAAGAAAGAAAATGCGAATCTTGTTAAAAAGGTTAACCTGTCTAATGTCACAGTGAATTCCACTGTGACATCTGCTGTTAAAACTAAAAATGAGTCATTAATCCGACAAGTTGATAACTTAATCAATGA